>WSTX01000049.1:0-27873 GCA_019633405.1 Tulasnella sp. 408 | reverse complement strand
GATCGTCTCCTCGATTGTCTTGGTGATGGACAATATGGAGCGCGAGGAAACATGATCGAAGATGTCATCTGCTTCCCCGGAACGAGGCAGGAAATCTTGGAGAAAGTCGAAAACTGGATCAGGGATACATCTCCCGCAAGCCGGGTGCTATGGATATGCGGAATGGCCGGGCGAGGAAAGTCCACGATTGCCTCCACCGTAGTACACAGCTGGAGATCCCGAGCGTCCTGCGCACTCTTCCACTTCCGTCGCGGCCAAAGCGCTCTCAACTCTCGGGTAATCTGTGCCCTTGCGCGGCAGCTCGGAGATAGTCTTGTGCCGGAGGTCAAGGAGGCAATTCTCGAGAGTGTACGACGGAACAAGGGCATCGCAGAACTAGGCCGCCGGTTGGATGAGCAGTTTGAGAACCTCTTCGTCGCTCCGTTTGAAAAGCTCAAGAATCATTCATATCCCATTCTCATTGTGGTTGACGCCCTTGACGAATGCGAGAATCCAAAGGACGCGTTGGACTTCGTCGGGCTGATCCACAAACACACACGGTCATTCCCCACCAATGTCAAATTCCTACTGACATGTCGCCCCGAGGACCCCATCCGTCATCATCTCGAATATAGAAAATGGCGTAAAGAGGACTTGGATTCTGCGTTAGACATAAATGATGATCTAGCCCGATTCATCCAGCACGCTTGCACGCAGATCAGGAAACACCACGAACTCGGAGAAGATTGGCCCCCGTCCAGAGACATTGAGCGGCTGGTTCAAATGTCTCAAGGTCTGTTTCAATGGGCACGCACTGTAGTCACATACATTGGCTATGGTTCACCCATCCACCGGATGCGGGCTTTGTTGAAATGTCCATCGGGATGGAGCGGACTGGATGACTTGTACCACCAAATCCTCTCCAAAGCCTTCGATAGTGTGAGGCTAGATCCTGTCAGGCAGGATGTTCTCCTTCGCGTACTGGGAACTCTAGTCATGGCACCGTATCCTATTTCACTCGAAGTCATCGCCACACTGCATGGCAAGCACCAAATCTTCGACGACGCGAACACAGACAGTATTATCCCATTTCTGCGAAAAGACATCCTCGCGGATCTCAACTCCCTCCTCTTCATACCTGAATCGCCTGCTGAATCAATGCATCTGATGCATACATCGATCCACGATCTACTATCCAGCGAGCTCCGCTGCAGACAACAACCTTTCTATGTTGAATCTGTTCGGTGTCATCAGCAACTAGCTGCAGAGTGCTTCAGAATTATGCTCGAAACTCTGAAGGAGAACATTTGCAACCTGTCAGACCTTTCGGAGTCGAGCTTGGAGGTTCAAGGCATCATGGAGCAGGAGGTATCCAGGGGTGTTCAGTACTGTTGCCGAGCATGGCCCACCCACCTGACGCAAGGAATCAAATGGTCGAAATCGGGTGGAAGTGCGACTACCGCTTGGCTAGTTGATTTCGAAACATTCAGTAATGGGAAGGTCATGTACTGGCTTGAAGTGATGAGCTTGATGGGGGCTACAACGGAGGCGATTGTCTCAGCAAGGCGTGTTCAGCAATGGCTTCTGGTGAGTCGATCAGCCCACTAAACCTTTGAAAAAGGGTAGACTGAGTAGAATGATGCTTCAAGGAAACATCCAGAGAGGCGCCCGATCATGACCCCCTTGCCGGACTTTGGGACGATGTCCAACGATTCACCACCACATTCTGGGAGCCGATTTCGTTCGGGCCACTTCATGTTTATTTCTCAGCGCTCCCCCATTGTCCCACGGAGACTGAGTTGTGGAGGCTGTATGGCAAATATGCCAAAGTTCGAGTGTTACACGGTCACCAAATGTCAAGGTGGCAATCAAACCTTTGGAGCCGCTCTGTGGGTGCGGAGGTGAACAGTGTTGCATTCTCGCCGGATGGCAGAGTTCTGGCATTTGGATCGAGCAACAATACCGTTCGACTCCTGGATATGCAGACAGGCGCTGCAGTGGGTGAGCCGCTCACTGGTCATAGTCAATTGGTTTGGTCGGTTTGCTTCTCGCCTGATGGCAAGCTTCTGGCATCCGGGTCCGCAGATCGAACCATTCGACTCTGGGATCCCGAAACCCGAACATCAGTAGGGGAGCCATTGACCGGTCACGATGGTGCAATCTACTCCGTCTGCTTCCTGCCTGATGGCACGGCTCTGGCGTCCGGTTCCGAGGACAAGACGGTTCGAATCTGGGACATCAGGACCGGTACGGAAAAAGGCGAAGCACTCGCCGGTCACAGTGACATAGTTTGGTCGGTTAGCTGCTCTTCGAACGGCAAGCTAATAGCGTCCGGATCGGTGGACCAGACCATTCGACTCTGGGATCCTCGGACTCGACTAGCGTTGGCTGAGCCGCTCATAGGTCAAGACCGCCGAGCGAAAGCTGTTTGCTTCTCGCCCGATGGGGAGCTTCTAGCATTCGTATCCGATGACCACACAATTCAATTCTGGGATCCCGAGACCCAAAAGACGGTGGGAGAGTCACTCGTCACTCACAGCCATGGAGTTCTCTCTGTCTGCTTCTCGCCTGCAGGCAACGTTCTGGCATCCGGATCAACTGACGGAACCATCCGACTCTGGGATATCCAAACCCGCACAGCGATGGGCGAAGCACTCATCGGTCACAGTAACATGGTTCGATCCGTTTGCTTTTCCCCGGATGGCAAGCTTCTCGCCTCGGGATCCGATGACAAGACAGTTCGACTCTGGGATCCTCAAGCCGGAGCGGTGGTGGCCGGGTCCCTCACCGGTCACAGTGCGATGGTCAGATCCGTCTGCTTCTCGCCCGATGGGAAGCGGGTCGCATCTATATACTACGATGACCATTCAATTACACTCTGGGATCCTCAGACCGGCGTGGGAGTAGGTGAACCACTCACAGGCCACACAAGCAGAGTTAACTCTGTTTGCTTCTCACCCGATGGCAAGCTTCTAGCATCCGGATCCAATGACAACACAATTCGGCTCTGGGACGCTCAGACCGGCGTCGCGGTGAGTAAGCCACTCAGACACCGTGACTGGGTTAGGTCTGTTTGCTTCTCGCCTGATGGCACGTATCTAGTATCTGGATCCGATGAACTTACAGTGCAACTCTGGGATCCACATACCGGATTGGCAGTGGGTGAGCCGTTTGAAAGTCACGGGAGCAAGGCTATCTCTGTTTGCTTCTCGCCTGACGGCAGGCTTCTAGCATTCGGAACATTGAACGGGACCATTCAACTCTGTGATCTTCAGACCGGAATGGCGGCTGGTGAACCAATCGAAGGAGCCTCCCACCTCATCTCCATCTCCATCTCGTCAGATGGGACGCTTCTCCTCGCCCGATATGGGGATGGCAGTATCGCCACCTGGGATATCACCACCCGCCAACGATGTGACACGCTTCGTAGCCACCTGTTCTACGCAAACCCATACTTTGGAGACCATTGGATCAGATTCGGCTCCTCTCGCTCTCTTTGGCTCCCTCCACAATACTGGAACAGCGGTAACCATGGGGTGGCTCTCTTCGGTGAGCAGCTCGCTGCCATTCAAAACGGAACCCTGTCCATTCTTGATGTTTCTCGGGTTCTCGAGACTTCAATCAACCATCCGTGATAACCGGCTGCTCAGCCTAATGCGCCATACTCTACTTAGTTACCCGACATCTGTTTGATACATGAAATCAGCGCCAGCGCTTCTACCGTAATTGTTAGGGAACCACAGGAATCGCCGTTAGCGAACTCCCGGGCCCCCCTTTCTCTAGAACCTCTTGAACTAGATTAGATAGTTCTTTTTGATTTCTTGTAATCTTTCTGCTTTTGTATTCGTCCCTAAACATGTATTAGGGCCGAATGTATCTCCGAATTCTTTTCCTTTCTTAATTAGGGAAACCGGCGCTCTACCAAGCCGGTCCCTTTGTAACTTCGCCTAATCAAACGCATCCGGTTCGTCGAATGATCCATTAATCCTTCAAGTCGTTCTATTCATGACGAGCGTCTTCAGCCATTTAAGTGATTTGGCACACAAGTCACATGATCCTTCAAAGGCTTGTCGGCAAAACCACTGCAGATGCTGTTGTCGTTTGCTACCGCTCTTCAGAACGATAGCGAACACAGCAGTTAGTAGTAGAATACCCTAGAACACCCTAAGCCTTTTACTCACCTCTTAACCCATATTGCCCTACATGCGCTCCAACCCTGCAAGTCCAGCGTGATACAAGGACGTTTACTGTTAGGCCCTTCGGGATAAAGGGCGCCTGCACACTCAGGGCAACGTAAATCTAAGTAAACTCCTCTTGTCAACCCTTCCGTTCACTAATGTGAGAGGAGATCGTGTCCTTATTAGGAAATCCTCGCACGTCAATCCGACTTGAAAGCCTTCGTTGAACGCTATTGAGTCCAAGCTTTAGCTCAGCTATATGCTAATGCTTAAGGTCTCCCTTTGCTCTCCCGAGCTCGCCGAACCGGCATTCGACCAATTAGGTAATCATCCCACGTTCCTGCCCGCCCCATTCCTCACATCCTGGGCACTTCGACGCTTAACAGGGGTTATGATAAATCCATTTACAATTACTTCTACGCATGTACATTATCCAATTTACGAAAGGAAACTAGTTATTCGCTTTCCCTTTCTATTCGTGTTCCCGGTATGCCGTTACTTTTCACGGAAAATCTAATCCTACAACCTAGTGCTAGTACGAACGATCTACATCCTACAACTTACACATTTAAGGGTCTCTCGGCCGAGCTCCGAAAGCGGAGTCCAAGCACCCAACCAATGGTCATCGTTATTGACCCAGACCGCACGAGGGAGACAGATAGCAATGGCTTCAGGGCCAGGAGGACTGGTGAGGGAGGGCAGGCAGGCCGCGCTACCGATGAAGTCTTGACGACAGGGATGCCTGGTTTTCGGCATTGCCATAGGGTCTTGAGGGTGGGCGGGCAATTCCTGCGCGCGCGTCTCCCTTCCCCGCGTTGCCAACGTATTAAGTAATATGGGGCAAACGAGTCTCAAATTCCCCATTTAGTGTGGTGTCCGCTTGAAACCTGTGCCTTTAGATAATCAAGAGTCGGTGAGGAAAGGGAAGAGTGGCCCCCCTGGACCCTGAGTTGTAGGACTTGTTTGTAGGATATAGATTGCGCATGCACGCTACACCCCTGAAGCATGAGCTGCAGATCGTTGGATTGAATATTCCGTGAAAAGTGCTGTCATACCCACACCCATTTGATAACGTGATCGGTTACATTAGAATGCTTTACTATACTCAACACTTCCCCTTCTAGTGAGGTCTTTCGGTTGCTTTCATGAGCGCAGTATATCGCGGCCGAACCGACTCCGTGGTCGCATTCAATAGAAAATAATGAAAAGCACTTTTGGACCCTGATTGCAATGTACCAAGTGCGCGTCGCGTGCCTCAGCCCCCAGCCAGCTATCGCCGAATGCTTGATGCGATACCAGTCACCTTGGGGTTTCCTTGCGCTTCAAGTTGCTTAACTTTAACGCTCAATAGAGCAAGTCTGGACAATTCACTCAGACATCACGTGGCAACTCTCGTTCTGGACGTGAATGGCTTTTCGGGTGTGGGCTTGTGCCTACTTATGGGGAGAAACATTCGTGTGCACGGAAGAGCACAGTACGATGGTAACTACGGTCATAAATTGAGAGATCTATAAACGCGGTCGGCACTGATCTTTGTGAGGGACGAGGATGAGGGTGGCGTGCGAACGGACGAACTCGAGGTCAGCCCGAATTGCAATTTCGATTAGACTGGCGCCAAGCTCCCCCCTCTTGCAATTCTTTTGCCCTCCCACATTTGAGTTCCCTCTCCCTTCGCGCCCTCGTATCTCGTACTCCCCATTCCGCCACGCCAGCGCACTCTACGCACCTTTCCGAACGGCAAATCTCGCAACATCCCCTCGCCCTTAGCATCTATTGAAGCCAATGGCCACCCTGGAGCTTCTTCCCGAGCGTCCCATGAGAAAGAGGTAGAATCAGGTACATTCAGGTTTTGCAAGTGCGTAGTGTCCGGCCTGACCGCGTTGCACCACTGCAGAAATGCATCCGGCACTCGCCAACACCGTCTCCGCGGTCCAGAGACGGCGTCCATGCTCCCTCGATGCTACGTTCTCGGGCTCTGTCACCTCTGAGTGGCTTCAGCAAAGCGTAAAAACTAGGCTGTTTGGATCCTGCACCGGGCACAACCACGGAATCTGGGTATGCGAATACGATCGTTTCTGTCTCCGTCACACTGATTTCATCCGCCCTGCTAGCTGACGCCGCCGATGCTCCCGGGAATATCTCTCCCCAAACTGCCAGTCAATTCCTGCTACAGAGAACTGCCATGGTAGCTTGAACCGGTAAGCACCTCTGGTACGTCGTGCACCCTCACCCGAGCGGTCTCTATACTAAGCGCCGGTTCAGTCGTCCACCCCGCCGAATTTGACGTGCAACCAGAGACTCAGAGCTCGCCATCTCAACTGCCCTCCGCACCGCTTGCGCTTTCGGATCACCGTCGCTCGTCCTCTCCACTCAAGCCGCCACCGTCGTTCCCGACTGCTGGTCGCTGCACTGGCACCCGTCACTACCTCTACCTCGCCCTTACGCGGTTGACCACTTCATCGAACAATGTGTCTGCAGCAAATGGAAGCTCTGTCAACCCCCAGCTAGGAATGTGTTCAAGTGGTCCTCCCCGCCTTGCGGTCGCTCCTCGGTCTTCGGCCATCCCAACGTTGGAGGAGGGCGTGTACCTATCGACTAGTTTGCAGGGTACGCTCTTTGCCTTCGGTCATCTCCGCCAGTTGCTTCGAGGTAAGCCTTCGTATTGGTTTTCCGGCTTCAGCTGCGGGACTCAAGCTCCAATCTCGTCTTGCAGGTGCCCTGCGCGACGACTCTGGTCACCCAGCATCGTCGACGAGCCTCGATCGTATCTGCTAAGACGCTCGGCGACGTCATTCCAATACTATCCCGCACGTTTTCGACGCTGGCTGTTCATAGTGTGCATAATACCAAGCGTGGACCACTTCCTTCCCCTCCACTTCACCCTCCTTCCCTTCCGCTTCACCCTCCTTCGTTCTCCACGACTGCCGTCTTCTCAATTGTCGGTTCCATCTGGCACTATCGATCAACACGGTACTCCATCCTCAATCTCAGCCCACGAATTCCAATGCCGAAAAACAAGTTGCTGTAACGCACCAAGCCACCGTCGCCTGCCTCAAATTCCAGGGACCGTAGACGCCTGTCGGATCTTCCCTGGTGCTCCAAGACACCTCAACTGTCGTCAAGTTCTCAATGTCCTCGTTACAAGCCTCCCGGCTCTCTCACTCTAACAACTCGATCAAGATGACTGTTCCGGGGAATACCATTTCTCTCCGTCCTCGCGCCACGCTAGCAGCAGAGGGCAAGCTACGAAGCTTCGAAGAGCCATCTTCACGTGAAAACGAAGTGCAGGCGGACCGTGGTCTAACGCGTCAACGACGCGTCCATTCAACCGTTCGGCCGTCAACGCTCTCCTCGCTGGGACCCGAAGGAACGAAGCAACCGTCTCGCCATCATCGACCTTGGCACGGCGGCATCTCCTCACCCTGTGGCTCGCCCTTTGTATTGAGGTCTCGAGGTTCCTGCTTATGCGATGCGTTGATTTGTCGCCCTCTGACGTCAGCCACGCCTGACCACATAACATCCCCAAACACTCGACAGGCTTACTTTCCTTCAGACCACGCCCTCCTCCCTTCCCCCAACTCTCTTCGAGTCCCAACCCGTTACTCATTCCACTGCAGGACGAGCGAACACTTGTTCCTCCTCTGCCCTCTGCTCGCTTTACCTCTCCTACGCCGTCCGTTTCCATCGCGCTCTCGACTCGGACCCAGTTTCGATCTGGTCCAACCACTCCCCTCTGCCCACCACCCCTTCTTGCATCGCTCTCACTTGCGCTGCTTCGCTGCTCATACAACTATGACACTTTCGGGTCTCTGGGCTCGAAAGTCCCCTCCCAAGGGGAAGAGGCAAGAGCCCCCTCCGTCGAGCGACGTCCGCGAGCCCTACTGGACCCAACTTAAGGCCAAGCTTCGTCCCCGGACAGTCCACGGAACCGCGTACCGTACGACGTTTCTAGACACGAGACGGTCTTCCAAGGTGGGTGATCCTGAACGTTCCTCCCAGTCTAGACCGCATCTGACCATGCCCGCACTAGACCCCGACTCACCTAAGTAAACGTGGCTTGTTGCTCCAAATCATCTCGCCTCGCCCATCCGTACGTTCTTTCTCTAGTTAGCCCAACGTTCACCTATTGATGCATTATCAACTTAGGTCCACCCTCCCCGTCCACCCACCCCGTCAAGTCCCTCTCTGGTACGGTTCGATCTTCATCGAACCCATGCATTCACTGACCGTTCGGATACGTCTTTCGTCTTCAGGGAACTTCGCTTGCTCCAGCCAGGGCGGTATACTCCAGTAGTTACCGTCAGGTCTCGCAGGGTAGTCCGTTCGCGTTGCTATCTCAATGTGAACATGTCTCCGCTGTTCCTTCGGGAGCTGGCATATTCGGTGTGGTTCCATCCACCGATTGTCACCCGCGATTCGTTGGGCTTGAAGACAATGCCGGTGAATGTGTTGAGGCTCGTCCCTTTCAGCAGTTCCCAACTGTGCCTTCTGCGAATACCGAGATCACTCCGTTGAGCGAGCTTAGTCCCCCGTTCGCTCCAGAGTCTTCCAACGCCTCGCCCCTGTACGGATGTGAGCTGGCAAGTGAGTACCTGAGTGCAGCGTCAATCTGCCAGGCTCGCAGATGGCGTCTGCGGGCTCAAACCAATCGGGCTCGCATGATCGCACAAGACGTTGCCGACACCGACTTTCCTCTTCAAAACCTTAATGTTCTCGACTTGGCTGTTCCGGCCGAGGCGGAACCCGCCGCTCTCGATGGTTACCAGAGTGCTAGCGGATCTTTTGAGTCCGCTGCTGCACCCGTCCCATGCGACATCGGTTTAAATGAGGCATCTTCCGAGTCACTGGTCTACATCGCTCTCTCTGACGTAGAAGCGGTAACTGAGCCTTCTAAGGTACGACTTTCTCATCACGATTGAGCGAATGCACCTTTACTGACGATACATACGCTGTATTTCTCATAGCTCTATGAATCCGCCGATACCGAGACGATCAACTCTCACCCGACATCGCGAGATAGTGTGACATCGTCGTCATCCTCTCACTCTCTCTTCGAATACGAGCACATTATCTCCGATCCTCCGAGCGACGCTGAGCACCTCCCAACACCCCAGCACCGTGCCGAAGACAGTGATGTCGGTTCCGAGAGATCATTGTATGATCCTGTCCTTCAATGCTTCTATTTCCCATCAAGAGTCAACAAGGTCAGCTCGGCCGAGAACGACGCTCGAAACATCGAGAAGGAGCGGATCGAGAGTGCTAGGCTCAAGGCCGAGTCCTTGAACGCTGCTGCACCCGCCCCGTTCACTCGAGTTTCGGGCTCAGAGAACTGCAAGTTGGTCATCAAGGTGACGCCTCCAACACCTCCGGTCACTATGAGACCAACGGTACGGCTCTTCATCGGCCAAGTGTCTACATTCGCTAACTATTCGGATACGTTAGTACCGCCAGCGCAATCAGTTCATCCACGCTGGGGAGGTCAACCTCCAGAACTATCTGGTACCTCCCGATCCTCGACGTTCAAAGTCGCGCTCCACCTCCGAACATCTCGGCCCGGTCTCTGGAGAAACTGGCATGCTCTCTGCCACCCCTTCCGCGGATCATTATTCGAAAGTAGTCGCAGGCTCGGTCGAGGTAAGTGCACCCCAAGAGTATAGCCCTACACACATTGTTTAACTGGTTCATATCTCGTCGCTCTCGATCGGAAATGGTGGCGTCACTGCGCAGGTTCCAAGTGATGCACGTTTCACCTCTCGTCATTTGCGAAAGATTCAAACGTTCGGGTCCTCGGCCACCCTCGTCGACCAATTGCCCCCCTCTGCAGACGTCAATATCCTTCGCACTTCTGGTTTGGTCGGAGATGAATGCCACGTCGTCGATGAAGAGGACATGAGTGCTGGTGACGAGGCTGAGTCCTCGTCATCCGATGCACCAATCCCTTCAACTTCAGTCCCCCCGCGGAAGCCGACAAAAGCGACAGGATTTGCAGGCGGGCTTGTGCCCGGTCGATCTCATCAACAGGGTCGCACTCTGAAGTCACGCATCGCCTCATCACTTCGTGAATGGGGTAATGTCGCGTCGAGGTTGTTCGGCGCCAACCGTCCCTCAAACGTTGGGGAAACTCAGACCTTCAGTCCGTTCTTTGATCCATGGAACGAAGGATATATACCACCTCGCGGACCATCGCCGGAGTGAGTTCATATCGCTAAGCTCATTTCTCGACGAAGACTTATCCACCCTCTGCAGTCCTGTACAACCCGGGGTCGACTTCGGCCCTCCCCAACCTAGCATCCAGAATGTCTACGTCCAATTGGACTAGAAAGTGAGCTCAATCTGTGAAATCGTCCAGCAATTCATTGCCATCTGACCTGACTCTCCTCGTTCCGCTCTTAGATTCATTCCTCTCGCACACAATCACGGTTCGCCAGCATCACGTCACTTCATCCCCCGTATCATCACTGTCATAGATCCTTCCACTCCACTCTTATTATTCGCAATCATTTCACATTAGATTCGCTTTCACTCCCGGTCCACATTGAGGATGTGAGTGCTGGGTCGAGGCAGGATCCTCGCCGACCGTTGCACCCATCCATTAACATACCCTGGCCAAATACCCCTTTAACATTCTCATCCTTCGCGAACCTTCACAACCTGTACTCTCATCAGTCTCGAGTTTTTATTGCTTTGTATTGTCTCGCCTTGGCTTGTGTAATGTTTTGTGGTAAATTTGTAATACTAATATGGAGGCCGGTAATTCCCAGCCGGTCTCCCCCCACCCTTCTTGATCGAGCGCGCAGGTATTCGACATGGCTGACCAATGTGTAATCTCATCGACGCGTATCCGAATCCGTCGACTACGTCTCCCATACTAACCTCAAATGTAACACAGACCGAGTTCAGCCAGGGCTTCCGAAAGCGGGGGCCGTGAAAATTCCCATCGACGCCCTTTTCGCTCATCGCATTTTGCGCTTCTAACCTCTCCTCTATTGCCCATTCTCTAATTTCCTATTCGTTTTGGGGCTCAGGACCAGGAATATTCAACCGTCACAAGTGCGAATTTTTAGTTCCGATAGAATGGATAAGAAAACCATATCGAGCGAGAAAGCCCATTTGATAGCGTGACTCGTTTAATTCTAATGCCTCACTGTATTTCCATACTTTGCCCCTAGAGTGAGTCGTTTTCTGGGGACAGTGTGTCGAGGCCTGGCAAGGGTGGCGTGCGAACGAACGAATTCGAGGTCCGCCGCCAACATATTGCAATTTCGACGGCAATCCCCTTCCAATTCCTTTGCCCTCTCTCACTGCACGCCCTTGCATCTCATCCTCCTCCCTCCAGCCATCGTCACTCTCGACTGACTCACAACAACCTCAACGGCAATCTCACAACGCTCCTTCGCCTGCAGCACCCGTTCAAGCTATGCGCCCGCTGTAGAGCCTTTTCTCCAGCTTCTCCTGGAAGGGATGTAGAGCCTCTCCGTGGCCTAGGCAGGCCAAAACGCCTTGATATCTAAATTATGCAGCAGGCACCTTGTTGAGATCATCCGCGACAGCGGTTCCGGCAGTCGAAGGATACGGCCGCGACCACCGTCGTTGGGAGTTTGGAGGAAAGGACAGGGAACCGGTGGAGAACAAACCCATCCCTCCGTCCCCACGGCCCGCTGGGAGATCTATTCCAGGGCGTTTAGATGCCAAGGTTAATCGACTTCGACATGGTAGACGTCGGCTCACCCTTGCCCCCACCACCGACGACGTACGCTCCCACTTCAACACCAAAAATCGTTATCAACGTCACTATCATTCCGACGCCTCAGCTCTACGCGGACGTTCAGCAGCTCCCTCGTCCAGGTTCCACTGTCCCAAGCAAGGCGTTGTCCCCGTCCCCGAAGAAGCATCAGTCCCGAACGCGCGAACGCTCCTCGGTCGCCGCTTCGTGGACCTCGACCCCCTACCAAGCTGGCCCAGCATTCCACAGATTTTTCAAGCAATGTCCCTTATGTGCCATCAACTCAGTCGGATCAGGATAAGGATAAGCCCAAGCGACTGGACTTCATGCGCGTCTTCCGACCCGGAGCCAAGGAATCCCCTCCACTCCCTTCCTCACCCACCCCGTCATCGACGAAGAGTCGTCTGGAAATCTCCAACCCGCAAACCCACCGAATCCGTCTTACCGACCCGAAATCAGCAGCGTCGCGGCGCACAGGACCCGGAGCCCGGACCTGTTCAGCTCGTCCTCCGATATGGAGAGCTGGTTCTTCAGCGAGCGGCAAGCCTCTCCAAGACCGCAGCCGAGATGATGCAGCGCATGTTATCTTCGTCCCTCGTACACGCTTTTGGCTGAGGCGAGCGAGAGGAGGGAGAGGAGAAAGGGGAAGAAGTTGTAACTCAACTTGTGAGGGAGGAAGGTGTCTTTGGTATCGTTCCGCCGCTTTCCATCAAGGCGATAAAGAACCCGGGCCACCGGTTTACCAAGTCAACTTCGACGGTGCTTCCTTCGTTGATGACAATGCCCAAGTTCTCTTCCCACCGTCGGAACCCAAGTCATCACCGTCGGATGAAGTTGGACGGTCGTGGCCCGACGAGCGGCTCAACTTGGAGGAGTACGGACATTGGTTGCACGCGACTTGTAAGGCATAAAGCGGTGGCGAGGGAGAGCTTACGGACGATGAGATCGAGACCGCCTCGTCGTATCATCGAGCCACGTTGGTTCCGGTTGGAGGAAGCTTTGCGATGCGTCATTAGTTGGTACATCACTTGGGACGGTTCTCATGTGGGTATTTGGTTATCAGCTCATTGTGTCTCTAGTTGCTAACCACACCTTGAATGTAGAATCCATGTATCGGATAGGGATGATTCTACCTTTCGTTGTGCATGTTTATTTTGAGAGGTCTTTAGACGCCTCACTGTCCTTTTCGCTTTATCCTTTTCCTTTTTTGTACTTTACTTTTTTATCGCTCAATATGACTGCCAGGTGTAGCCAATATTGTCGAGCGAGTTACTTTGACCCCACACTTGAACGTTGCCTGCTCCAGAGTTCCTGGTGCCGAATCCAGTCTCTTGATGTGTGGGAACGGAGCTGGCCTCGAGGCGGTGCGGCGTGCAAACAACTCCTAAGGTGTGATTCACCCTTCCGCGATCTCGAGGGCACTCTCTCGCTCAGCGCCTCAGCTACTCTCCTATTGACTTAACCCAGAATTACGCTTACTCAATCATCATCATGACAAGCGGGGAAACACTGACGGAGCGCCAACCGCCTCCCAAACCGCCTGCGATACCCGGACAAATTCCCCAAACTCCTCCAGAAGATTCCAGAGACCCACACCTTGACGAGAGTGTAGAGTTTTTGAAACAGGAGGTAGCATCAATTCTCAAAGTATGTCCACTTCCTCGAAGGCATCTTCGTCGTTGCTAACGTAGGTCCAGAATACCAACTGGCCCGAAGACTCGACAGCCGCTGCGGAAGGGTTGTTCAATGCTATCAATCTTTCATCAAAGATCTCCATCAAGGTGGATGGTAGGACACCCGAGCTTCTGGCTCTCATTGAACAATACATACGGTCAGTTCGATGCGATGCTCCGCAAATTGGTCGGCTCACTACAGCATGTGTCGACCAGAGTGCTAGACGATGTCCGTATACGCCTTAAGGACGCATCATCAAAATCAGAGATGAAAAGATGGAAATTCCTTGAACGGATCAAGTCATTGACTTCCAACCGTCCTAGCAAATGCACACTGTTGTTCCAGACCTGTCAAGATGACGTGGCGAAGGTCATCAATGCTCTCAATGTACGTCGATCATCTTGTCTCTAGAGCTTCGGCCCTCATATATCTACCCAAAGGAGCGCTTGGGCTATGAGCCGGTAGAGGGTAAGTGTGGCCTCAGCGTTCCCCCACTTACCTGAGATCTCATCCTCATCAAAAAGAACGGATGGATAGCGTTGAGTGGCCGTCGCAAGCTCAGATTCGCTCGCTTCCGCTGGACCCAGCAACAGGTACCCCCGAACCAGGCACTACAGTCAATGACCCTGCCCCAAAGTCACTTCCCCCTAAACAAGCGCGATCAAATAACCCTAAGGAGGACAAAACTAAAGGCCCAATTAGCGATTCGGCTCTTAACGTGGCTAGAAAGACTTTCAAGAGTGTGGAGATTGGATCTGGGGTTATTCCCGTCGTTGGGAGCTATGTAGGAGCGGCCGCCAAAGTGGGGTTGGCGTTTGTAGATATGCTCCAGGTATATTACCCTGTCTTGATAAAATTTCGCTCCCGCACTTACATCCTCGTCATATTGCAGACTATGGACAGGAATAACAGTCTGGCGATCGACCTGGGCAATCACACAGCAAACCTGACGAAGGTGCTGAAGAATATTAAAGAGGGGCCAAACGGAGATGAACAAGATATCATCGCCCAGATTAAAGACTTACACCAGTACGTTGATGATGATTTACCGGGTGCCTGGACTGACACGTTCCCCCAGGGAGCTCGGACAGGTCGGAGAGCGGGTCGAGGAATGGAGCTCCTTGGGTCGGTTCAGTAAAGCCTTTTCGGCTCGTGACCATGCGGAGACGCTGGAGGCGTATCAAGGAACAGTTCAAAAGGCGCGAGAGGAAATTCAAGTTTGTGGAAATCTTTCTGCTGCTCCTCAAGTGGCTAATTGGTCCGCACTAAGCTTCTCGTCAGCCTCGACAGTCGGAATATCGTAGTCGAACTCGGTGAGGAGCCCCAGTGCGTAAACATAGCGCAATCCCTAACCCCCTGCTATAGAAAATATGGAATTACGGAAAGAACGGGATCGTCTCTTGGAATGCCTTGGGGATGGACAATATGGAGCGCGAGGAAAGATGGTCGAGGATATCATCTGCTTCCCCGGAACGAGGCAGGAAATCTTGGAGAAAGTTGAAACCTGGATAAGGGATACATCGCCCGCAAGCCGGGTGCTGTGGATCTGCGGAATGGCCGGGCGAGGAAAATCCACAATTGCCTCCACCGTGGTGTACAACTGGAGATCCCGAGCGTCCTGCGCACTCTTCCACTTTCGTCGCGGTCAAAACGCTCTTAACGATCGGGTCATCTGTGCTCTTGCAAGGCAGCTTGGAGATAGTCTTGTACCGGAGGTCAAGGACGCAATTCTTGAGAGTGTGCGACAGAACAAGGGTATCGCGGAGATAGGCCGACGGTTGGATGAGCAGTTCGAGAGCCTCTTCGTCGCTCCATTTGAAAAGCTCAAAGCTCATTCGCATCCCATTCTCATCGTTGTTGACGCCCTCGACGAATGCGACAATCCAAAGGACGCTGTGGATTTCGTCCGGCTCATCCATAAACACTCAGCATTGTTCCCCACCAATGTCAAATTCCTGCTGACCTGTCGCCCAGAGGACCCCATTCGTCTCCATCTTGGGTCTAAACAATGGCATAAAGAGGACTTAGATTCTGCGCCGAACATAAACAATGACCTAGCCCGATTCATCCAACACGCCTGCGCCCAGATCAGGGATGACCACGGACTTGGAGAAGATTGGCCCTCATCCAGAGACATTGAGCAGCTGGTTCAAATGTCTCAAGGTCTGTTTCAATGGGCACGCACTGTAGTCACATACATTGGCTATGGTTCACCCATCCACCGGATGCGGGCTTTGCTTAAATGCCCATCGGGATGGAGCGGACTGGATGACTTGTACCACCAAATCCTGTCCAAAGCCTTCGATAGCGTAAGGCTAGACCCCGTCAGGCAGGATATTCTCCTCCGCGTACTGGGAACTCTGGTGGTGGCACCGTATCCTGTTTCACTCGAGGTAATCGCCACCTTGCATGGCAAGCACGAAATCTTCGATGAAGCGAACACAGACAGTATTATCCCATTTCTTCGAAAAGACATTCTCGCGGACCTCAACTCTCTCCTCTTCGTCCCTGACTCGGCCGCTGAATCAATGCGTCTGATGCACACATCGATCCACGATCTACTATCCAGCGAGCTCCGCTGCAGACACCAACCTTTCTACGTTGAATCTGCTCGGTGTCATCAGCAACTAGCTGTGGAGTGCTTCAGAATTATGCTCCAAGGTCTCAAGGAGAACATTTGCAACCTGTTAGACCTTTCTAAGTCGAGCTTGGAGGTTCAGGGCATGATGAAGCAGGAGGTGTCCAGCGGTCTTGAGTACTGTTGCCGAGCTTGGCCCACCCACCTGACCCAAGGAGTCAAATGGTCGAAATTGGGTGGAAGTGTGACTACCGCCTGGCTAGTTAATTTTGAAACATTCAGCAATGGGAAGATCATGTACTGGCTTGAAGTTATGAGCTTGGTGGGGGCTACGACGGAGGCAATTATCTCAGCACAGCGTGTTCAGCAATGGCTTCTGGTGAGTTTGTCAGCCCATTAAACCTCTGAACAAGGCCATACTAAGTGGCATGATGCTTGAAGCAACCATCCAGGGAGGTGCCCGATCATGACCCTCTTGCTGGACTTTGGGACGACGTCCAACGATTCATCACCACATTCTGGGAGCCGATTTCGTTCGGGCCCCTCCATATTTATTTCTCAGCACTCCCCCATTGTCCCATGGAGACTGAGTTGTGGAGGCTGTATGGAAAACATGCTAAAGTTCGAGTGCTAGACGGTCACCAGATGTCAAGGTGGCAATCAAACCTTTGGACCCGCTCTGCGGATGGGCAGGTGTACACTGTTGCATTCTCGTTGGATGGCAGAGTTCTGGCATTTGGATCGGATGACAATACCGTTCGACTCTTGGATACCCAGACAGGCGCTCCAATGGGTGAGCCGCTTACCGGTCATAGTAGCTGGGTTCAGTCGGTCTGCTTCTCGCCTGATGGCAAGCTTCTGGCATCCGGGTCTGAAGATGGAACCATTCGACTCTGGGATTTCGAGAACCGAACAGCAGTAGGAGAGCCACTGATCGGTCACACTGGTGGAATCTACTCCGTCTGCTTCCACCCCGATGGCACAGCTCTGGCGTCCGGTTCCCTGGACCGCACGGTCCGAATCTGGGACACCAGGACCGGAACGGCAAAGGGTGAAGCACTCACCGGTCACAGAGATCTAGTTGAGTCGGTGAGCTTCTCTTCAAACGGCAAGCTACTAGCATCCGGATCGTGGGACGGGACCATTCGACTCTGGGATCCTCAGACCGGAATAGCGCTGGGTGAACCGCTCATAGGTCACGAAGACCGGGTGACGTTCGTTTGCTCCTCGCCCGATGGGGACCTTCTGGCATCCGGATCCTTTGACCACACAATTCGGCTCTGGGATCCCGAGACCAGAAAGCTGGTGGGAGAGCCACTCATCGGTCACGGTGATGGAGTCAGCTCTGTCTGTTTCTCGCCTGGTGGCAAGGTTCTGGTATCCGGATCATATGACGGAACAATTCGACTCTGGGACACGCAAACCCGCAAAGCGATGGGCGAAGCACTCACCGATCACAGCAGCATAGTTCGATCTGTTTGCTTTTCCCCAGATGGCAGGCTCCTAGCCTCGGGATCCGACGACAGGACAGTTCGACTCTGGGATCTTCAGACCGGAGCGGCGGTGGCCGGGTCCCCAATCAGTTACAGTGCCAGGGCTGAATCCATCTGCTTCTCGCCCAATGGGAAGCGGGTCGTATCCGTTGACGATCGCGGTTCAATCAGACTGTGGGATCCTCAGACCGGGGCGGCAGTGGGTGAACCACTCCTAGGCTACAGTTACGGGGGGACTTCTGTTTGCTTCTCGCCCGATGGCAAGCTTCTGGCATCCGCATCCCAGGATGACATAATTCGACTCTGGGATGCTCAGACCGGCGTTGCGGTGGGTGAGCCTCTCAGAGGTCACCGTGGCTGGATTAGCTCCGTTTGCTTTTCGCCCGATGGCAAGAATCTAGCATCTGGATCCTATGACTGTACAGTGCGACTCTGGGATCCACATACCGGATTGGCAGTGAGTGAGCCATTCGAAAGTCCCGGGATATTCGTTATGTCTGTTTGCTTCTCGCCCGACGGCAGGCTTCTAGCGTCCAGAACCGCTAATGGGACGATTCGGCTCCGTGATCCTCAGACCGGAATGGAGGCTGGTAAACCACTCGAGGCGCCCTCCCAATACATCATCTCTTTCTCCTTCTCATCAGATGGAACGCTTCTCCTGGCTCAATGTAGCGACGGCAGTCTCGCAACCTGGGATGTCACCACCCGTCAACGATGTGACACCCCTCGTAGCCACCCGTTCTACGCAAACCCACGCTTTCAAGACCATTGGATCATATTCAGCTCCTCTCGCTCTCTTTGGCTCCCTCCACAATACTGGAAAAGCGATAGTCGTGAGGTGGCTTTTTTTGGCACGCAGCTCGCCGCCTTAAAAACTGGGACCCTGTCTATTCTTGATGTTTCTAAGGTTCTCGAGACTCTAACTAACCAGCTGTGATAACGAGCTGCTCACCCTAATGCGCGATACTGTACTTAGTCACTTGACGTCTGCTTCATACCGGGTATCAGCGCCAGCGTTTCCCTATCATAATCAGGCGAAGAATATCCTGTCGCATGGTTGTCGATTTATATTGTTACTATCCTCCCGCTCCTGACCAATTTGGCAGTCGAGTCCCCTAGTATCCCCGCCTGAGGATCCTTGTATCAGTCCATCTTCGCTCGCACGAATATAAACGAGATGCTCTTGACTTCGGCGTAACCTTCTCGATCAATAATTTTCATGTATGATCCGATCACGAACTTAAAGTCTTCGACGAGCTTCAGTCCCATCATACTGACGCTACATTGTGTCGGTGTCTGGATCCCTCTCGTGATACCTAGCACCGTAAGCTCAAATCACTCAGATACTAGTCTATATAAGCGTCGCTCAGACCCCTGCATGTAATGCCGTCTTCCCATTACTCTTTCCGAATGAGGTTACAGACAATGGTTGGTAAGCGATCCCACCCGACGGCACATCGACATCTTTCCCCCTAGAGATCGTTCGCAAACAGTCCAGCCGACGTTCCACCGTTGCTCTTCCCTTCGAGCCGCACATAGCGGAGCATATGCAAAAAGAAAATAGCTCCTATTAGAGAGCGTGCGATACCAAGTGCCCGCAAAGTCGACGTGCGAAACACGAGCAGCAAAGAATCGCGGGCCCCACACCAAGGGCGGCCCATATCGCCCTGCAATTTCACATCAGGATGGTGAATATAGTAGCAAAAATGATTATAAGACTGTTTGGGCTATAGAAGTACTGTATTCCGCTACCACGCTCGGGGGAGAATGCGAACATTTGCCCAAATTTCCGCGATAGTCCCTGACAATGGAGTAATGGAGCGTGTTTCGCACGTCGAATTTGCAGATATTGGGTGCATCGCACGCTCTCTATTCTACTTCACGCTCACGCCAAACTGAGCCCCGGAGCAACGCATTTTTGAGACGGCTTCCCCTCTGCACCGGTCGAACTTTAAGCCCAACGTAGAAACGGAGTGATCTAACAGCATTTGATTGGATTCAACGACGTTAAAATATGTACATAGTTATTTTGCGTACAGGCCGGGAGCCGGAGGATGGTCGGGAGGCGGTTTCCCGAATGGAAAGCGTGCTCTGCAAATATCGATAAGTAGGAAAGCGTGGACTTCTGATGAATACTCATAGCCACTGCAGTAAATGACAAGACCCAAATTGTGGAGCCGATGTAAGTGACGTCATCATCTGGGCGACTTTGGCGTGAAAGTGTACCACATTCAACACGTTTGCCCTGCGCGACACTTGGTGATCCCAGAGACAGCGGAAAGAAATGGAGAACGGTCAGTCACAAGTATGCTGCATTTTTGGACGGCACCTCGTGTGATCTTGACATACTTGTGTGAGTTAGGATGCGGCTCCGCCAGCCAGAGGCGTATAGGGCCCAGTGCACCGCTGTATGCGGCGGGGTGCATTCAACCCCAAAGGAATCCAGAAGGTCGACTTGCTCGCCCCTCGGCCCCTAATTGCTTCCCTGCATGGTCTGTGGATTGATTCCCTATGGTTTGCGGAGTTGTTCATTGATAGCTCACCGGGGCCGGCGGACAGGAAGGGTAAGTAGTAAGTACGTACGAAGGGTGAGGGAGAAGGCATGATATAAATTAGACAATTAGGGTGTCTCAAGTTATGTAATATATAGAAGCTGTCGGTTGTTGTGACCAAATTGGACGGGGACGAATGGCGGATGCAGGGTGGCGTGAGAACGGACAGATTCGAGATCCGCCCACATTGCAATTTCTATTCCTTTTGACTTGACGCCCTCATATCTCGTACTCCGCATTCCGCAATGCCAGCGCACTCTATGCAACATTCCGAACGGACAATCTCGCAACATTCCCCCGCCTTCTTGGCATCGGTTCAAGCCATGTGCCCACTTCGGACTGATTTCGCCCGCCCGGCTAGCTGACGCTGCGGATGCTATCGCAACTTCCGTTCCCGAAACCAGTAAGCATCTCTGGTCTGCGTACACCCTCGACGGGCGGTCTCGTTACTAATCGTCGGTTCTGTCGCCAGTCTACCAGCCTCATTTCACTTACGACTAGGGACTCGGATTGCGCCAGCTACACCGCCCTCCGCGCTGCTTGCGCTATTCGATCACCGTCTCCCGTTAGTGTCTGCGGTGGATGGGACCTCTTCCAAGCCCGGATAGGCATGCCGTCGTCACCGCCGCTTGCGCCAAGGTAAGAGCCCGTACTTCTTTGTTGGCTTCAGGTGTGGAACTTAAGCTCCCATCTTACATCGCAGGTGCCGTGCGCGACGGCTCCGGTAAGCCCAGCATAATAGGGCGCGCGTCGACCTTGTGTGCAAAGACATTCGGCGACGTCATCGCAATGCTTAACCGCGCCTTCCCGACGCTCGTGCTTCCCTTCCACACCACCCTCTTTCGTTCTCCAGAGATGGCCTCACCCAATCGTCGGTTCCGTCTCTCACCCTCCATCCTATAACGATTCCCGGACCGGAAACAAATTGCTGCAAAGCACCAAGCTACCGTCGCCCGCCCCATGTCTCGGCGCCTTTGAAGCATCTTTCGTCGTCGTCCTTGGAAACTCAAGGCATCACTCACCTCTCATCAAGTTCTCAACGGCCTCGTTCCAAGCGGTCTGAATAACTTACTCTTGGAGATCGCTCTTCGACGGGAATACCACTCCTCGCCACCGTCGCCGCCACGCTGGCAGCAGAAGAGAGGCATCGTCACCTGAAATTGAAGCGTACGCAGCAGTGTACCGCGTCCTAACGCGTCAACAACGTATCGGTCAACCGTTCCCCGTCACCGCTCTCTCCTCGCACCGACCCCAAGGAACGAAGCAATCACCTTCATTCACATCGACCTTGACACGATGACCTCCATTCATCCTGTTCCCCAACCTCTGTATCATCGTTTCCTGCTCATGCGGTCCTATGATTTGTTGCCCTCTGACGTCAGCGACGCTTGACCGCAAAACATCCCCAAACACTCGACAGCCTTACTTTCCTTCGGACCACTCTCTCCTTCACGTCCTCCTCTCTTCCACCAACTCCTCTCGAGTACCAACCCGTTACCCATTCTACTGCAGGACGAGCGAACGCCTTTTCCTCCCCTGCCCTCTGCTCGCTTTACCTCTCCTCCGTCCTTTGTTTCATCGCGCTCTCGACTCGACTCGGACCCAGTTTCGATCTGGTCCAACCACTCCCCTCTGCCCACACCCCCTCCTTGCATCGCGTCCACCCGCGCTGCTTCACTGCTCGTACAACCATGACACTTTCGGGTCTCTGCACTCGAAAGTCCCCTCCTAAGGGGAACAGGCAAGAGCCCCCTCCACCGAGCGACGTCCGCGAGAATCAGTGGGCCCAACTCAGGTCTAAGCTTCGCTCCCGGAGAGACTGCGAAGCTACGGAACACGTTATTCTGGATGCGAAAGTATCTGGCAAGGTGAGCGCTACTGAACGTTTCTTCCAGTCTAGACTGTAGCTGACCATGCTCGCACTAGACTCCAACTCACCATCGTAAACGTGACTTATTACTTCAAATCATATCCCCTCGCCCATCCGTACGCTGTTTTCTTACTTAGCCCAACGTTCATCTATTGGTGCATTATCAACTTAGGTCCACCCTCCCCATACATCCCCCCCGTCAAGTCCCTCTCGGGTACGGTTCGATCTTCATCATCGGACCCATGCATTCACTAACCATTCGCATACGCCTTTCGTCTTCAGGGAACCTCACTTGCTCCAGCCAGCGCGGTATACTCCAGTAGTCACCGTCAGGTCTCGCAGGATAGTCCGTTCACGTTGCTACATCAATGTGAACATGTCCCCGTTGGTCCTACGGGAGCTGGCGTATTCGGCGTAGATCCCTTCACCGGTTGTCACGCGCGAGACCTCGACTTTGAAGAGGATGCTGGTGAACATGTCGAGACTCGTCCCTTTCAGCGGGTCCCAACTGTTCCTTCCGCGAATACCGAAATCACTCCATTAAGCGAGCTCAGTCCCGCGTTTCCTCCAGAGTCTGCGAACGCCTCCCCCCTGTACGGATGTGAGCTGGCGAGTGAGTACCTGAGTGCAGCGTCAATCTGCCAGGCTCGCAGATGGCGTCTGCGGGCTCAAATCAATCGAGCTCGCCTCATCGCACAAGACGTTGCCGACTCCGACTTTCCTCTCGAAAACCTTAATGTTCTCGACTTGGCTGTTCTCGCCGAGGCAGGACCCGTCGCTCTCGATGGTTATGAGAGTGCTAGCGGATCTTCTTCCGCTGCTGCACCCGTCCCATCCGAGACTGGTTTAAATGAGGCATCGTCCGAGTCAGCTGTGCACGTTACTCCCTCCAACGCCCAGGTCGCAACTCATGCTCCCGAGGTACGACTTTTTCCATCACGATTGAGCGAACGCACGTTTACTGATGATTTCTACGCTGTATCGCCTATAGGTCTATGAACCCGCCGACACTGAGACGATCAACTTCCACCCCGACATCGCGAGATAGTGTCGCATCGTCCACATCCTCTCACTCCCTCTTTGAATACGACTACATAATCTCCGATCCTCCAAGCGACGCTGAGAACCCCCCACCCCCCCTGAACTCTGCCGAAGATAGCGATGTCGATTCCGAGAGATCATTGTACGATCCTGTCCTTCAATGCTTTCCTCGCCACGAAGGGTCAACAAGGTCAGCTTGGCGGAGAGCCACGCTCGAAACATCGAGAAGGAGCGGATCGAGAGTGCTGGCTTCAAGGCTGAGTCCTTGAACGCTGCTGCACCCGTCCCGCCCACTCGAGTTTCGGGCTCAGAGAACTGCAAGTTGGTCATCAGGGTGACGCCCCCAACTCCTCCGGTCACTATGAGACCAACGGTACGGCTATTCTTCGGCCAAGTGCCTACATTCGCTAACTATTCGGATACTTTGGTACCTCCACCGCAACCAGTCCGTCCACGCTGGGGAGGTCGACCTCCAGAGCTATCTGGTACCCCCCGATCCTCGCCGTTCAAAGTCGCGCCACAACTCCGACCATTCCGGCTTCGACTCTGGAGATACTGGCACGCTCGCTCCTTACCCTCCGGCGGATAATTATTCGAAAGTAGGCAGGGATTCGGTCGAGGTAAGTACAACCCAAAATCATACCTGTAAATTCGCCGTTTGACTCGCTCATGTTTCCTCGCTCCAGAGCCAAAATGATGGCGTCACTGCGCCTGTTCGAAAGGATACGCTTTTCACACCTCGTCATTTGCGGACCATTCAACCGTTCGGGTCCTCGGCCACCCTCGTCGACCAATGGCCTCCCCCTGCTGAGATCAACGTCCTTCGTACTTCTGCTTTGTCGGAAAATGACTTCTACGTCGTCGATGGAGAGGACGTGAGTGCTGGTGACGAGGCGGAGCCCTCGTCATTCGATGCACCCGCCCTCTCAACCTCAGTCCCCTGCCGGAAGCCCAGAAAAGCGAAAGGATTTGCAGGAGGCCTTGTGGCCAATCGATTCCATCAACACCCTCACACCCTGAAATTACGCATCGCCTCATCGCCCCGTGAATGGGGCAATGCTGCGTTGAGGTGGTTCACCGCTGGACCTCCGGCAAACGTCGGAGCAACTCAGACCTGCAGTCCGTACTTCAATCCATGGGAACAAGGATATATCCCACCCCGCGGAACATCTCCTGAGTGAGTCCATAGCGCTAAGCTCATTCGTCGATGAAAACTTATCCAACCCCTGCAGTCCTGCTGAACCATGGGTCGACCTCGGCCCTGCCCCACCTAGCATCCAGAATGTCTACGTAAAAATAAACTAAATAATGTGAGGTCAAACTTTGAAATCGCCTGACAATGACTTGCCGTCTGACTCTTCTCTTTCCGCTCTTAGATTCATCACTCTCGCACACAATCACGATTCGCCAGTAGCACGCCACGTCATCCCCCACATCCCCCGTATTATCACTGTCATAGATCGTTTCACTCAAACTTTTTTTATTCGCAATCCTTTCACATTAGACTCGCTCTTCACCCCGGTCCTCTCAAGGATGTGAGTGCTGGGTCGAGGCAGGATCCTCGCCGACCGTTGCACCCATCCCTTAATATACCCCGGCCAAATACCCCTTAACGTTCTCATCCTTCACGAACTTTCACAACATGCTCTCCCTTCAGCCTCGTGTTTTTATTCGTTTGTATTCTGTCGCCTTTGCTTGTCCAATGGTTGTTGTAAATTTGTAATAATAATCTGGAGTCCGGTATTTACCGACCGGTCTCACCCCCACCCGTCTTGATCGACCGCGCAACCATTCAACACTGCTGATCGATGTGTAATCTCATCAATCCGTATCTGAAACTGTGGATCACGTCCCCCAAACCTGACTTCAAATGCCACGAAAACTCAGTTCAGCTAGCTTCTGGCTGCGCGGGTCGTAACAATTCCCATCGACCTCCTTTTCCCTCATCGCTCTATTTGGCTCTACCCCCTTCCCTCTTGCCCCTTGTCTACTTTGCTAGTCGTTTTGGAGTTCGCGTGAAGGACTATCAGCCTTCGCATGTGCGAGTTCCTATAATCGATAAAATGGTTAAGAAAATCATCTTGAACGAGAAAGCTCTACAGCCATTTGATACCGTGATTGCTGAATTCAAATGGTCTACTGTATTTTCATACTTTGGCCTTCCAGTAAATTCCTTAGGTGGCTTTCTGGTTGCAGTATGTCGAGCCCTGGCCAACTTTGTGGCTCGCACTCATAGTCATCGTACAGAATCCGGGAAGCTGTTGAGTTAGAAGTTGACCTCAGTTTTTATCCCAAGCCCCTATCACAGTCTACCTCTGTGTACCGGCTGTATTTTCAGCGGAACCACGGGATTTCTCATGCGCGTCCATTGCGGTTTGTGCTGAGGCTTCGAATCAACGGGAAGCTCGCCCTCGCCCTTTAGCGCGTGCTCAATATAATTCGGTTTACACACTCGCAATATTTTTTCATAGTCCTTTGTATTGTCCATACTGCCTAGCTAAAGTCCGGTTTTACAGGAATGACTGGAACGCATAGATGTACAGAGACCCGATATCGACCGACTTAGAAGTCGTTCTTCTTGACGTGGAAAGTCTTGCTCTTTGCGTAGAGCTTGTCGTGATCGCTGTTGAAAACCGGGGGTAATCCACCGTTAATGAAGTGATTGCGGTGGAATATGGAGCCATACTCACTCATCACTCACGAAGACGAGAACGTACTCGCTGTTAATGACGACAAACCGGGGTTAGGGCCGTTCAAGGAGACTCGAGCCCTGGATTGGGAAACTCACCCCGGGTACGACTTGAGAGCTGAAATATCCGCGGAAGCTGTGAGCTCTCCGCTCTTCCCTTCACCCTTTGCAAACAGGTTGCCTGCAAGTACGACGAGATCGTTGCCCGAGACACCGATGACCGCAACGGTAATGCTTCAGGAGCAATACGTCAGTTTCTCATGTCTGAATGGGGCGTTATTCATCTCGACATCTCCCCCGAAACAAGCGCTCTTTGGGTTCTTCGTCACAACCCGGAAAGAGAGGGAAAGGTGAATGTGAATCAAATGGAGGTTGGTACGTACTAGTCCGGGCTGTTTTTCTTATACGTCCAAGAGTACCTGAGAGTCGTCGGATGTCCCTTCTTAACGGAGACGGAGGTGATCTTCAAGCCGCTCTTGCTGGAGGCCCGGGTGAGGAGGTTGGAGGTAGAGGTTGGGGCCATCTGAAGGGAATTGGGGAGTTAAAAAGGCGGATAAAGAAGAGGAGTAGAGTAAGAAGTAGCGAAGAAGAAGAGAAGAATGTGGTTGGTGATGAACATAAATTGCTCGAGCCAGGTATCGAATTTATAGCGGGTTCGCCACGGGCTACCAATGACGTCCCAACCTGCAATCGACATCGCCAGCGGTAGAGGGTCGTTCGCGAGCACCGCAATGTGCTGGCCAAGGTCGACCCGGCGGCGCTTTTTGAGGCAACGGGATAGCCATACCCGGGCACGTCGTGCGGCGCCGTGTTCACGATGCTCTCCGATCTGGCAGCGCCAAGACAGAGAGTTTTTCATTTATGCAGCTCTTCCTGCTAGTGTGATATTTCGAAATAGAGATAGGCGAAGTGCTGGAGCACAGGAAGGAGGGACATTAGTGTCGGTACTTACAGCCGCACGGCATGGACAGCCATCCCGATGGCCAGCTTCAGCGGTGGATCCGTAGAACGTCTCGACAGTTCAGCCTCTCCAGCACGTATCTACGATGTGTAAATAGCGTTCCTCTCCTCTCGTTACTTTACATATTCAGGTAGACGGCCGGATGCTTAAGCTTCCTTCTCGTGAATTTCAGGGTCATCACGCGCCCGAATTCTCTTTTTGGACCCGAATGGCCCTCCGGGTACATGGCCGTTGGACTCAGAGAGAGAAAGTTTATTAGCCGCGTGTAAAGAGTTCATGGTGGTAGCTGGTACAGCAAAGTGAGGAACCGTAAAAGCTGTCGGGGCTGATCTTGTGACGAACTCGGACGGGGACATGGCAAAGGGCCGGTGACGGTGGCGTGCGAATGGACGAATTCGAGGTCCGCCAACATTGCAATTTCGATTCGACGACAATTGCATCCCCCCTTCCAATTCCTTTGCCCTCTCTCACTGCACGTCCTTGCATCTCATCCTCCTCACTTCAGCCATCTCCAACCTCGCCTAACTCACAACAACCTCAACGGCAAATCTCGCGACGCTCCCTCGCCCCAAGCATCCGTTCAAGCTGTAAGCCCGCTGTAGAGCCTTTCTCCAGCTTCTAACGAGGGGGATGGAGAGCCTTTGCGTGGCTTCGGCAATCCAAAACGCCTTGATATCCGAATTATGCAGCAGGCGCAATCTCAGAATCCGAGTTAGGCAAGGCCGCGTACACCCTTCCGGAGCCCATGAACCGGAACTGATCACCCGCCCTTCTAGCTGATGCTGCCGACGACCTCGCAAATTTCTCTGTCCGAATTACTGGCCAACTTCTGCTACAGCGTTACCATACCAGCAGCTGGAGCCAGTGAACATGTCTGGTATGGTATGCACTCTCGCCCGGGCGGCCTTTGTACTAATCCTCAGTGCTTTCGTCAGTCGCCCCGCCGAATTTTACTTACAACTAGGAACTCAGCGCCATCTTCTCTGGTCTTCCCGCCCTGTCTACCCGACTTGATCACCGTCGTCCATCGTCTTTCATCAAGCAGCCACCGCTATTCTAACAATTGTTCGCTGCACTGGCGCCCATCGCTAGCTCTCAACCCTCGCCCGGCCGGGGTTGACCCACGTGTCTACGG
>WSTX01000048.1:0-27968 GCA_019633405.1 Tulasnella sp. 408 | reverse complement strand
GCTTCTCGTGGTCACCGATGACGAAAATGTTGCCGATACTGAGGGAGAACCGTGGCAAATTAGTCACAATTTCACAAACGCGGCCTCAGCAAAGTCGCTCACCGAGTGGCAAACACCCGGTCGAGAGCATCCTTGATGTGAACGACGTCATATCCACCAAGATGCCTTTCACGGCGCTGGATCGCGCCAACACGACCGATGTTGCGTCCACCAGTAACCATGCAAGTCGCGCCGATGTCCCACTTGATGAAGTCGGTGATCTTCTGGTTCTCAAGATCGAACTTGACGGTATCGTTGACGCGAATGCGAGGATCGGGGTAACGAATGGTTCGGCCATCGTGCGTAACGATATGAGGAATACCACGAAGACCCAAGGCGACGCGCTTCACTTTGAGAAGCTTGTAGCTGGCCTCTTCAGGAGTGATGCGGTGGGTCGTGAAGCGACCCTTGACGTCGTAGATAAGTCGGAAGTGCTCGTTGGTCTTGTCGATGCTCACGACATCTGTAACACAGTATGCCGTTTAGCCCCATCATCGACCGTGACTTGGGTTATGAGTGGCATGCGTACCCATGTAGCCGGAGGGGAACCCGGGGTCAGTTCGAACCTTGTTGTCGACCTTGATGAGACGCTGGTTAACGATCCTGCGGACCTCACGTCCATTGAAGGCGTATTTTAGGCGGTTGCGGAGGAAAACAATGAGGGGGAAGCTTTCGCGAAGTTTGTGAGGGCCAGAGGAGGGTCGGGGAGCCTGTATTGTGCCGGCGACAAAAATGCGCGCAAGTTAGAAGGCCGACGACAGTGAAACCTGACTGCGAGATGAACGCACGTAGGTGCCGCTGAGCTTGTCGAGCAGCCACGATTTGGGTGCTGCTAGCCGCTTCAAGTGCTTTTTGGGTCCCCGAGTCTATACACAAGTGTTCAGCGTTCGCGTCCTAATTTCAATATTGCCTAGACAGGGGAGAGTTGTGGAGAGGCGAGGCGGTACGACGTAGGCTGTCTCTTGGTTTCCCTCTCCCCTGCTTAGGTGGTACAAGAGTGTCCTCACCATGTTGGATTGATTCTTGAAGTCTTCAAGGGCAGCGACAGCGACAGTGCAGAAGAGAGTTCTGAATATTGATTACGTCCGTGCACAAGGTAGCTTACCTCAGCAAATAGATCACGTGCCGTGACGCTTGCCCGGCGCTGGCGTCTCATCCGAAGTCAGAAGGTACAGGAAGGATAACGAAACAAGCCGCTGGAAGCTCTGCGCATCAAATGCAATTCGCATCGGATCCGGTCGGAACGTCCCTCTTCTGTTTGCAGGGTTGGAATCTTCTTGCGGTCCAATTCTGCGTCGCTCAGAAGGAACATGATACATCAGAGCCGCAAGGGTGCCTGCTATCAATAGACTATATATAGGGCTTGAAGCCTAGTTTAGGCCACGCTGTTAGTAATGAGCATGAGGGAGCAATTTTCAGGGTGCGCTCGGCCGTTTCGATTGCGGGCGGGCGGGGATTCAGCTTCAAAGATTCGCTATCGAGTGCTCCAGAAGTCCCCTTGATATTGAAACGTTTGGCTGGGCTGATAGAAATGGGGGTGCTGCTCCAGGCTTCATCCGGAATAGGTCCAGGGCCTTCCTTCTTCACGACTCAAGGAGTGGTAACACACCGTGTCCAAACAACCCTTATATTATGTACAGTAATAAGCGGTCGTTCGTCATCGTTTACAAGGTCTCCAGCACCAAAGCCACACATCCTAATAAAGGGACAAGACGAGAAAGGAAGACGATGTCATGCCGTGGCGCTCACAGACACCAGTCCCACTGGGAGGTCCAGAAATTTCCTCTCTAGGTATATAAGGAATGAAACGAGATTACAACGCGATCTCCGAATGTGCTCCCAATCTTTCAACCACCGCAGTCTCAAATTATTCAATGTACTCGGTACACAGACCACTAGAAGCCTTGCTTACGTCCGATGATGGCACTATCGAGGCAGCCATGTGTTCGTCCCTCTCACTGCGGGCTCCGTGAAAACTGACTTGATTTACCACCGTCGAATTCAAAAAGCCACAGAGCCCAATCTTAATTCCAACCCTATCGTATGGATATCGTTCGCAGGTGGTTCCAACGAGTCCGTAGCATCGTTTATCCAATCCATACAAAGGGTCGCATTCCAACAAAATCGGATCAAGGACGATGAATGGATCGCCGAGCTCGCTTCAACGTGCTTCACGGACAAAGCGCTGGTGTGGTACCTCGGGTTGGGCAAAGAGACTCAATCTAGTTGGACAAGACTGCGGATTGCCCTGGTCCGGCACTATCTGGTTCAGACACCCGTGCAGGCACCGAGGCCAAGCCCTGCAAGGACCCCTATGCAGCCAAAAGCTGCTCCTCCACAGCCGAAACCGGTAACTTCAACAGCCATAGATGTTGGATGGATTGAAGTCGTTCGACCGGAGTTCGGGGATCTTCTTGGTTTCATATCACAAGACTCGACGGGAAAATTTGTCGTTGACGCCAGTTCCGATAAAGCTCTCAAACTTCAAAAGGTACTTCACACAGACTCTATTCACCAGCAATTAAAGATTTACAGCTTGAAGTTTGTCGATGTAAGTCAACATTCTCTGATCATCGGAAAGGGGTAATCTTTTCACCTTCCTTCTTCTTGGGTTCTCCATTCAAGGCCGTAGATCCTCAATATCCGTTCTTGGGATTAAAACTTGTCAGATATCCGGCAGAAGATCCCAACTTTGTTCCTCCACAGGATTCAATATCAAGCGGGCTAGCTTGCTGCAGCACCTCACTGTCGGTGGGTGGTAGTACAACTTATTACGCGACGTGGGAGTTTGTCCAGACTACTGAAAGTGAGGTAGTATCTTGTGACTGGGTCTGTATCCTAATCGCAACCCACCAACGCAGGCGAGCCTGGACCCTACTACATCAGGAGGGCAGAAGGACACGATCCAAAGGCCCGGGTAATCTCAGCTGTGTGGACCAGTACAAGCACGGCGGAAGATGTCGCCGAGCTCGGACTGAGTTGGCCGAGTGGGGATAATCGCAGTGCAGGCTGTGAGTCGCGACCTTCGTCGTAAACAAACTCGCCAAAGTGACGACAATTCTCAGCAATTACCGAAATTAAACTCGACGGTGAGTATGCTCTAATCGTCTTGCGAGATCTTTCTCAAAAACTCTACTCTATATTAGCTATTCTTCATAAAGGCGGGATTGAAGGATTGCACGTCCACCGTCAAAGCTTTCAAGGTGTGGCAGGATATTCGAATTACATGCTTGAGAGTCACGTCGTTCGTCTATCCCTCCATCCTTTGATATGATGAGTATTGGCCGACTCGGTACCGCATACGATCTCTCTTTAGGTTTTAGTCTTCAGAAGAATTGCGGGGCCTTAAAGTCAAGCTTGAAAGGGAAGGCCCTTGACCGACGAACTCCTCTTGCTGGGCCGGAATCATCACACCACTGGGAGGGAATAAAAGCACAACAATTTGTATTCTATTGAAAGAAGGAAGTAAATGATTTTCATAGTTGCTCCAAGTTGATAATGGATATTATGTGGTGACTCTTCGGTTTTTGAAGCCATTCCGCTTCTCTGAGCAATCACGACAGACAGACTGCACCCAGCCCGGTTCTTGAAATTAAGGACATCTAGAGGGTTTTTTCTGCTCTTGAAGCCTATTCCGCGGCGCGGACCTGTTTGCTCGGGGAGCGGTCCAAGCCCAGTGCCAGCGGACAACTTAACTATTTGCGTCCTTGCAGGTCTGGAATGCTGCAAAGTCTATTCATCGGACTCACGGTTATTACTAATGGGGTGTGCCACAGAGCCACGCTGCGACGCGGCCTGTCAATTAACATTTCAATCACCTCTGACCGGTCTCGACACCACCCCAACTAAGCCAGAACAAGACCCGGGCATAGACAGATCGTTCATGAAGCTGCTGATCGGTCCGGCCATGTTCAGAGCCCTAAAGTCTCCCAATAGTCCGGTGAAGTATCCCGAGGACCATTGTCAAAATTACGAGCAAGGTGTCACGTGGTAGCATTTGCTAATATTGCGGAAGGTCCAGAAATCTCCTTTCCGGGTGATCGATAAAACGAAGGTAATTCGATCTTCGACCGACCACAATCTCATCTCCGTCATAATCAAATGTCCGCAGCACACGGAGCACTGGAAGCGTTGCTTACCCCTGATGATGGCTATGGACTTGAGGCAGAAATGTGTTCGTCCTTATGATCTCAAGTCTTCGTGAACATGCAATCTGATCCGCGGTGCTTGACAAAGCTTCGGCAGCTCTTCTGAACCACAATCCCATAGTGTGGATATCATTTGCAGGAGGCTCTAACGAGCCTGTAGCACCATTCATTCAATCCGTGCAAAGAGTCGCATTCCAACAGAATCGGATCAAAGATGACAAATGGATAGCCGAGCTCGCTTCAACGTGTTTCACAGACAAAGCACTAGTATGGCACCTTGCGCTGGGGAAAGACGCTCAGTCTAGTTGGGTGAAGCTGCGGGTTGCTCTCGTGCAGCAGTATTTGGTTCAAGAACCGACTCAGGCCCCGAAGCCGAGTCCCATTCAAGCCCCTTTGCAGCCGAAAGCCGCCGCCCCACAGCCAAAACCAGCATCCCCAGCAGTCACGGATATCGGGCGAATCGAAATTCTTCTACCGGAATATGGGGCCCGTCTTGGGTTCCTATCGCAAGACTCGACAGGAAAGTTCGTTGTCGATCCCGATTCCGAGAATGCTCTCAAACTTCAAAAGGTGCTTCACACCGACTCGATTCACCAGCAGTTAAAGATTTACAGCTTGAGAGTTGTCAACGTGGGTTGATATTTTCTGATTATCGGAAAGGCGTGACCGGTTACGCTTTCTCCTCGGTGGGGATCAACGATTCTAGGCTTCGGACCCGCAATTTCCGTTCCTGGGGTTGAAGTTGGTCAAATTTCCAGGCGAGGATCCGGATGTTGTGCCTGAATTGAACCCAAATTTCCAATCATGGAGTACCTATAATTATGTGCCAGCATGCTGTAAGTCCTCAAGGTTTCAATCCAGGGATCAGGGAACGATTTCCTACGCGACGTGGGATTTCGTCCAGACCACTGAAAGTAAGAGAGAAGCTTGTGATCAAGTCTATGCCCCTAATCGCAACTTCTGAACATAGGTAAACGTGGACTATACTACATTAGGAAGGCGGAGGGACCAAATCAAAAGGATCGAGTAGTTTCAGCTGTATGGACTATTACAGGCCCGGTAAAGGATGTAGCAGAGCTTGGACTAACTTGGCCGAACGGAGACAACCGTCATGCGGGTTGTGAGTCATGGCCCTGATTGCATCCGAGCTTAGCGAACTGACGACGATTCTCAGCAATTTCTGAAATACGACTCGATGGTGAGCGTACCCGACAGGTGCTGGAAGAGGTCCCTCAAATAATACCTTATGGTAGCAATTCTTCATAATGGCGGGGTCTCTAACTTGCACGTCCACTCATATAATCTTACGAAAGGAGCATCGAACTACTTACAGGAGAGCCACGTCGTTCGTATATTCCTTCCGCCTGGATACAGCTGACACTGATCGACCCCGTATCACATATCCGTCTCTGTCGACAGGTTTTGGTATTCAGGCATATGCCGAACCCCCCGACCCCAGCTTGACGCGAGACTCGGGTAGCGCTCATCACAACCTGGTCTTTGTCGATAGTACTTGTTAGGCTCCGGCGGTTTCCCATATTCACGGCGGAAGAAACGCAAAATCGCATGTATTGAATTGAAGAAAGAAATATGCTTGATAGTTAAATTGGCGCTGTCACGTCTTTGGCATCTTAACTCACTGCAATACGATTCTACAACGCCCCATCATTGGTGGGCCGCTCGGTGGACTGACAGACCTGGAAGCTGTTGGGAAAGGACCGCTCTCCGGAACGTCTTGAATCCCGATGCTCCCGATGCTATCGCTTCCATGGAGCCTCTTAAGGAGTCACAACTTGATGACTACTGAAAATGGGCCCGATAAACCAAAGTCTTGCGGGTAAACATCTCAGGCTGCCTGATGCCATCCCAGCTGCGGCTGGCGAGGCAGAACAAACGAGAGAACCTCTCCACGGAGGCGGCAAGAGCCACGAAGATTGCTATTCCACACAAGTCATACCGAGGCGCGAACCCCTGGAGAAGGCATGGTTGTGAGACAACTTGTTCATAAAGCTCTGGTAGGTCCAGCATGACACTCTAAACGATCATCTGGTAAACTGATGATAATGGCTCGAGTATGGACCGGCATCTAATGTAATATAACAGGCCTTGACGCCGTAAGTAAGGACATTACGTCCTGATATAATAAAAAAACTACTGACACCAGAAGGAAGCGACACCACGTGGTAGGGTTATGCTTTTGGGAGGGCCAGGAACTGCCTTTCCGGGAAAGCAATGAAACGTGTATTATGCCCGCCGAGTCTCTGAACGGCCCTTCGGTAGCACCACTCGTCCAACAATCACTGCTTCAGTTTCAACAAGTTCAATGTCGTCGGCATACGGGCCACTGGAAGCCTTGCTTAACTCCGATGTGTCTATCGAGGCACCCATACGTTCGTCCTTGTCATTTTAGGCCTTTCTGAACGCTTAATTCCATTCATTGTAGCTCAAAAAAATCCCAAGGCTCTTCTTAACCCCAATCCTACTGTATGGATATCATTCGCAGGTGGCTCCAACGAGTCTGTAGCGACATTCATTCAATCCGTACAAAGGATCGCATTTCAGCACAGTCGAATGAAGGACGACGAATGGGTCGCCGAGCTCGCCTCAACGTGTTTAACGGACAAGGCACTATTGTGGTACCTTGAGCTGGAGAAAGCGACTCAGTTGAGTTGGGCGAAGCTACGGACCGCCCTGCTCCAGCAGTACTTGATTCAATTGCCCGCGGATGAACTGGAACCAGTCGCCACAAAGACCTCCTTACCACCACCAATTGTGACCTCTTCAGTAATGAAGGATATTGGGCGCGTCGAAGTCATTCGACCCGAGTTTGGAGACTGTTTAGGTTTCCTGTCACAAGACCGGTCGGGAAAGTTCGTGGTTGACCCCCGTCCCGAGAGGGCTCTCACACTCCAAAAAGTGCTGCATACGGACTCCGATCAACAACAGTCAAAGATCTACAGCTTGAAATTCGTCAACGTGAGTTATAGTCTCCTGTATCTTAGAAAGATGCGATCGTTAAGACATTCTTCACCCTTGGGATTGCCATTCATAGCCTATAGATCCTCAGTATCCGTTCCTGGGGTTGAAACTGGTCAAGTCACAAGGAGAGGATCCAGACGTTTTGCCTCCCCTGAGTCCAGGCCACGTATGGTGGAACTATATTCATTACGTGCCGTCCTGCCGTCACGTGTCACAAAGCTGGTACCAAAGCTGGTTCCAAGGACTGGCACGGTATCTAGGCTTCGGTGCGGTTGAACGGGCGACGACCGCGTATGCGACGTGGAATTTCGTTCCGACTACTGAAAGTAAGGTAGCTCCTCGTGACTGAATCGACATGCTAATCGTAGCGTATGCACCTAGGCTTGCCTGGACCATATTACATCAGGAAGGCGGAAGGCCCAAATCAACAAGATCGAGTAGCGTCAGCCGTATGGACTATTTCGAGCCCTGTGAAGGATGTGGCGGGCCTGGGATTGACCTGGCCTAATGGAGACAGTCGTAATGCAGATTGTGAGTTAGAGCCTCGGCCGGACTGGACTGGACTAAAACGATGACAATTCTTAGCGATTTCCGAAATAAGACTCGACGGTAAGCATGAGGAGCTGGTGTAGTAACTCATTTCTCAAAGTTTTCTTTATCCCAGCTGTTCTTCATAATGACGGAGTCGCGGGTTTGCATGTCCACCCTTATGACTTCGTGAACAGAGCGTCGTCCTACTTAGATGAGCGCCACGTCGTTCGTATATTTCTCTGAGTTTGCTCACACCTAAGACTGACCAACCTCGCGCCGCGCCCCGTCTTTGCTCTTTGCTCGCAGGTTTTGGTTTTCAAGCAAATTTCTGCCCTGACCCTGAAGCCCAGTTGGACCGGAGGCCCTACCGTGGTCCAACCCCGATGATCGCGACCTAATCGCACAGGTCAGGACTAGTACTATATCACCACTGAAGTTATGTCAAAGGGGAGCGTTTCGGATCGGAGGAAGAAGGGTGTGCTTGATGGTGTGACGTCATAGCTGAATCTCGTCTCTGTAACCATTCCATTTTTTGGCGTTTTGGAATCTTTACTGTCGAGGAAAGCTATAGAGGTTTTTTTTTGGAAATTTCGCGCAGTGACAAGTCGGTCGTTGCAGCCATGCTAGTTTTGAAAAGCCAAGACCTGCGCCGTCAATTGACAGCTCGACGGACTGAAATGGTTGGGGAAAGTGCCGGAAGAGCAAGCCATACGGACAAAGTCAGAAGTGGAAGTGCTTTATTCGAGGTATGGTCAGAACGAATTTGAATTTAGATCAGCCTCTGAGACGACAGCCCCGCCGCCCGCGTTTACTGACGTCAACACCTGGACCATCTGGAGCCCCACTTGCCCCGAACGATGGATCTATTGGGACACCCGTGAGTTCGTCTTTTGACCCAAGCCGGAGAGATCTTGGGCAGGATATTCCGTTCGAGCCGCATGATGACCACAGCGCCTCGTCGCCGACCGTCGGCGCAATGGACTGCCAGTGACGGGTCCGGAAACCGTCGGGAGCGCAAAACCCCGACTAAAAGCAAAACGCAGAGGCCCCAAACGTGAAAGTGCTACAGTCGGAATGCTTCATCGGACGCTCGTGCAGGGATTCGTACCAAAAGCTCTGAGAAGGCGGATGAGAACAAGTGTCGAAAGACGGTTAACAAACATATTGGCGGTGAGTGAGATGGTGCCACGGGCTGAAGCCAGAGATGGCCAGTCATGAGGAGGTCCGGGTTCTTTCTTTCTAAGGGAAGAGTGAATCGGAGTCAGCTGACGACATCCGAACTGCACTAGATAGCGTTCATTCTGTCACCACATCTCGATTCGCTCTCCTTTTCCATGATGTCCTCGCGACGGGAAACATCACCATCACTACCACTCCCATTGGATCAAGATTCTAGTGGGACACCTATGGGTTTGTATCCGGGATTGCATCGTTCCGCACGGATTTGAACTAATCCCCCTGGCGACGATACAGCAGCAGCAGTGGTAACCCCCCAAGTCAATCCAGTGCCATGGATCTCCTTTTCAGGTGGTCCTAACGAGTCCGCGGCATCGCTTATTCAATCTATGCAGAGGACCGCTTTCCTGCAAAATCGAATCGAAGATGACAGATGGATAGCGCAGTTCGCGTCCACGTGTTTCACGGACTTGGCGTTGGTGTGGTACTTGGGTCTCGAGAAAGATATTCAATCGAGCTGGGATAAGCTGCGGCTCGCTTTGATTCAACAGTATCCGGTTCGACCGCCGAGATCGACAGTCCCAGCTGCCGTCCCCGTACAGCCGACTTCGCCGATCACGAACGTAGGCCGGATCGAAGTCGTCCGAGCCGAGTTCGGGGACGTTCTAGGCTACCTCTCTGAAGACGGGAGGGATTCCTTTGCGGTCGACTCAGATCCCGAGAATGCTCTCACACTCCAGGCGGTTCTTCACACCGATTCTCAACAACAGTCCCAGAAGATCTATAGCTTGAAAATGATCAACGTGATTAATCTTCTCTGCACGTTAGAAAGGAGGATGACTGATCATTGTCATCTTTCCTCTGTCCTTTTTTGGGTGGTTTCGTAGGCTTCTGACCCTAAGTTTCCCTTCCTGGGCTTGCGACTGGTCAAGAGCTGGAATGAGGATCCGAATGTTGTCCCTCCAACGGAATCAAAAGACGTCACATGGAGTGCTGTTCAGAGTGTACCATCTTGCTGCAAACCCTCAGAGCAAGGTCTCAGCAACGTAACGAGAGCCTCACGGTGGGATGGGCAGAAGGCGACAGAATATGCAACATGGCAGTTCATTCAAACTACAGAAAGTCTGGTATCATATCTTCATCTGGCGAAGGGGCTTATAGCTGAGACAGATCCACTAAGGTCGGCGGGGACCGTACTATGCGAGGAAGGCGGAACCATCAAGGCGTCATCAAAATGCTCGAGTAGTATCGGCTGTATGGACCATTCTCAACTCCCTACCGGATGCTACCGAGCTCGGGCTGACTTGGCCCGGTGAAAACGGTCGCCGGGGAAGCGGTGAGCGACGGGCGTATCTGATGGCGGACAAATGTGGTCGTTACCTAACGTCCAGTTTTCAGTGACTTCTGAGATAGCTTTAGACCGTAAGTGCGCTCAGGAACCATTTCGAGAACAATCCTCTTACTTTATTTCTGGTTTCCTCGCTAGCTGTTATTCTTAAAGGCGAAATGGATTTGCATGCCCATGCCTACGATTTCCCAAAGAAAGCAGAGTTTTACTTGGATGAGAGACTTGTCGTTCGTAAACTCACTTTCGAGTACCGTCGTTGCTTGCTGACCCTTTTCGTCGCGCACTGTCCGCTTTGGCAGGTATTCCTGTTCAAACCAATTCCTAGCTCGAGCGATGTCGCTTGAGAGACCGGGAGGTTAGAAACTTTCCGCATCAGGATCTGGAATTTTCTTGTGCAAATGAGAATCTCGTTGAACAAAAATACCAAGCGGTGACAAGTTCGTCTTTAAACCATATTGGTTTCAAGGGGGTCAGGATAGCTAGAGTGCTCCTCGATAGCTGGATGTGCTGACAGGTCCGGAAAGTGCCGGGACAGCAAAAGCCCCACTGAAAGGGCAAAAGGCTCGAAGGTTGGAGCGCGTCATCGAAAGTATCGTCGGGGTTTAAAGCAGAAGGGTCTGCCGAAATGGAAGGGGCAGGGCGCTAACAGATTTGAATTGGAAGAAACGCCGAAATTGGGGCCTTCATATGGGTAAACAAACAGTCGACTTTATTCAACAACAGTTATTGCATACACAGCGCCCGTCGCTGCGGTTCCCTGAGGACGCGTCATCGGCCCTTTGGAGGACAGTGTCTGCAAAGAAGGGAGAGAACATGTACCTAAAGCCAGCATGATGAGGAGGCGTCAAGTTTTCGTACTTGTGGTAAATGAGACGGTACCAGGCCTGTGTGTATGCACGCGAGGATGGAGGGCCAGCTATTAAGAGGTCCCGGAGCTTCCTGTCTGAGCGAGCAGCGGAATGGGAGCTACAAGGCGTTTTCCAGAGCTACCGAACGCTGCAGAATTGAAAGGTCCTGGGGTTGCCTCTCTGGGCAAGGAATGGACGAGATCACAACGCGGTCTCCAAAGGTGACAGCACCCCAGTTACCGCTCATTCGACTTCTATCACACCGAGTCTCGGCTTTAATTTGTTGATGTCTTCGACCCTGGTATTAAGCCGTTGGGCTGTTTACTAGCGTGAGGTGGTTTGGCCTATCCTGCGCACAATCCATCTTCATTTCTTTCCACCACCTAAGCGAACACCTTCGAGATATTGCCATACCCTGGAACGCTACTGTACTCGAAGCATCGCTTGTTTCATAATCCAACCCCGAGCGTGGCGGGTGTGCGGCTTGTATAAGTGATGTCACGTGGTAATGTTATAAGCGCCGTTCCGCTCATGGGAGGGCCAAGAATATCCTTTCAAGGCATGTAGTGAAACGTGCTCTGTAGCGGAGTCTCTGGTCATACCATTCGTTTAACAACCATTGCGCCAGCTTCAACAATTCAATGTCGTCAGGATACGGAGCACTGGAAGCCTTGCTTACCCCTGATGAGCCCACGTCTATCGGGGCGCCCGCCGCCTGTTCGTTCTTGTCATACCAGGCTTTGCTAAACGTCTAATGTGACTCACTGTAGCTGAAAAAGTCGTCGCGACTCTTCTAAACCCTAGCCCTACTGTATGGATATCATTTGCCGGCGGCTCCAACGAGTCTGCAGCAACGTTTATTCAATCCGTTCATCGGGTCGCATTCATGCAAAATCGAATCGAGGACGACAAGTGGATGGCACAATACGCTTCCACGTGCTTTACAGGCTCCGCGTTGATGTGGTACTTAAGCCTAGAAGAGAAGGCTCAAACGACCTGGAAAAAACTCAGACTCGCTTTGGTTCAACGCTATCCAGTGATTCAGTCTCCACAACCGGTTCCCGTTGTGGTGCCAGCAAAGCCGGAAGTACCCTCTCCTGGGATCACGGAGATCGGCCAAATCGAAGTGATTCGATCCGAGTTTGGGGACGTCTATGGCTACCTGTCACAGGACTCGACGGGGAAGTTTGTGGTCGACCCCAGTCAGGAGAAGGCTCTCAAACTCGAAGCGGTGCTCCACACCAACGCCAAAAATCAGCACGAGAAGATCTACAGCTTGAGGTTACTTGATGTGAGGGCTTATTCTCCGTGATATTTTAAAGAAGCTTTTATGTTCTCCGACGTTCTCATCCCCTACTCGGGGTTTACATAGGCCCCTGACCCTCAATATCCCTTTGTGGGCTTAAAACTGGTCAAGCTCCCGCATGAAGATCCGGATGTTGTCCCTCCGACGAAGTCCCGTGACTTAGTTTGGAACTACATTGGGAATATGCCATCTTGCTGCAGACGTTCGGCGAACCATTCTCGATACGGGGGAAATTCGCAAACGCCGTATGCGACGTGGGATTTTGTTCAGACGACAGAAAGTAAGTTGAAAGATTTCGACTCCAGCTGATATCGCTGATAAGAAAGATCTACATAGGTAGGCCAGGACCATATTATGTGAGGAAGTCGGAAGGACGAGATCCAAAGGCCCGAGTAGTATCGGCCGTGTGGACTCTCCTCAACCCCGTGAAGGATATGACAGAACTCGGACTGACTTGGCCCAGTGGAAATCATCGTCAAGCAAGCGGTGAGAGGCTCCTGCATCCTACTGCAGACAAATGTGATCAATTCCTGATGATTAGTTTTCAGCCGTATCTGAAATAGCCTTAGACCGTGAGTGTGCTCAATAGGTCATTCGAAAATGACGTCTTCATCTATTTCCAAACACCAGCGGTTCTCTATAAAGGCGAAATCGCGGGTTTGCATGCCCATGCTTGCGATTTTCCAAAGGAGTCAGAGCCTTACTTGGATGAGAGACAAGTGGTTCGTAAACAGATCAACCCTGAATGCCATCGGTACTGGCTGACCTTCTTATCGTGCACTTTCGTTTTCCCTGCAGGTCTTTCTGTTTAAACCAATCCCAAACCCTTGAAATCGCTCTTGGCCCGAAGCCAGAGAAGTCTTAGGCAGGATACTTTGTTCGAGCTTGACACTCTTGGAACGGCGCGGGCATTGTATCTCGAAAGACAAGGAGGCTTGGAAATACCCTCACCAGGATTTGAGATAGTTTGTAATATCAATTGTGAACTCCCCAGTGGAGAATGTTTTTTGAAAGAAATATCGAGCACAGGCCAAGTCGGTCTTTGAGACCTTATTGTTTTGTTAGAAAAAACGACCACATACGATTTCATCAGCAATAAATGAATTGGTGGAGCAAAAAAAAAAAGGACCAGAAGAAAACAGCCCCCCACCCCCTACAGAAAAACAGCCAAAGGTCTGAAAGTCGGATTGTGTCCCTGGAGGATAGTTGGGGCTTAGAGCAGAAGGGTCTGGCATCCAAGAAGGGACCAGTGTGCTAAGAGATTTGAATTGGAAGAAGTGTCGAAACCGGGAGACAAAGTTTCGACCTAATCCAACAAAATTATTTGCAGACAAAATAATCGAAATAGCGTAGGTGCACACCTCTGTCTGCGATTCCCCAAAGAATCAGGGTTTCACTTGGATAAGAGACTTGTCATTCTTTAACTCATTTGAGTCATTTCCCGTCCCATTGCTGCTTTGCTGACCTCATGCAATGGCAACACTGCAGCAAGACCCCCAGCTCGGTGGACTGAAACGGCTTCCATAGCGTCAGAAGAACATCCGCGACAAGTGGGGCCAGAACCTCCGGCTTGGCAGTGCTCAAGAGGAGACATACTCGCTCTCTGCAGTACTATAGGGTCTGCACGGAAGGAAGAAACCACGTACTTAAAGCAGGTATTATAAGGCACCATCAAATATTTGTACTTATGGAAAATTAGGCGATATCCTGCACGGGGTCCACTTAGGAGGAGGTCCAGGACTTCCTTTCTAAGCGAGCAGCGGAACCGGAGGTACAAGGCAGTCCTCCGAACCACTTTGAGCCCTGCTCATTCAACGACCAGCCCCTCGACTTTGCCTCGGCGTTCAAGATGTCCTCGAGTCAGAGACCAGCACAACCACCACCCGTGTCCGATGGGGATTCGGCTGGGACACCCATGGGTTTGTTCCTTCACGGCACCGTCATGTTGCACATGCATACGGTCTAATAGACACACTCTCTGACAATCGAAACAGCTGCAGCCGCTCCGCCCCCACTCGGTCCTACGCTGTGGATATCGTTTGCAGGTGCTCCCAACGAGACCGCTGCAGCGTTCATTCAAGCAGTCCAGAGGATCGCCTTCATGCAGAATCGGGTCAAGGACGACGAATGGATCGCGGAGTACGCTTCCGCGTGCTTCTCAGACTCGGCGCTGATGTGGTATTTGACGCTCGATGAAGATACTCAGACGAACTGGAAAAAGCTGCGGCTCGCGTTGGCCCAACGATACCCGGTCCAGCCCGCCGCACCACCACCGGCAGCAAGGCCGACCACCGCGTCAGCAAGGCCGAAAGCGACTTCTCCAGCAATCACGGAGATTGGCCGAATTGAGGTCGTTCGACCCGAGTTCGGGGACTTTTTCGGCTACCTGTCTCAGGACTCGACGGGAAATTTCGTGGTCGCGCCCGGTCCGGAGAACGCTCTTAAGCTCAAGGCGGTGCTTCACACCAACTCCAAAAATCAGCAGGAGAAGATCTACAGTTTGAGGATACTTGCTGTGAGGGTTTTATCCTTCGCGATATGAAAAATAAACAGTAAAGTTTCCGCGGTCACTGACAACCTCTTGTCCTTCTGGGGCTTACCAGGCCCGTGACTCCCGATATCCCTTTCTTGGTCTGCGACTGGTCAAGTTCTTGAGAGAGGATCCAGATGTTGTTCCTGAGATCAAACCCAGGGATATTCCAGAGACGGGGAGTACTGGATCAGCCAAATACCTCCTTGCTGCAAACCTGTAGACAACCTTTCCAGAAAGCTTCGAAACCTCTGGGACGACTACGCCAAGAGCACGTATCCGACCTGGGATTTCACTCAAGCTACGGAAAGTAAAGTAACAGCTCATGATTTGCGGCTGGGCATGTTTTTGTTGGGAGAAATGTTCACGTAGGCAAGCCGGGACCATATTACATGAGGAAGGCGGAAGGGCCGGATCCAAAGACTCGAGTGGTATCGGCCGTGTGGTCGCTTGTCAACCCTTCAAAGGATGTGACAGAGCTCCGGTTGACTTGGCCTTGTGGAGACAGCCGTCAGGGAAATGGTAAGCAACCACCGTCTTCGTCTCAGGCGAGTGCCTTGGTGCGATCAAAGCCTAATCGTCTGTTCTAGTATTATCTGAGATGGCGGTTGACGGTAAGCGCGCGTAGGCGGTCAATCAGTTACGTATGCTCAGGCTTTCTTTCACGCCAGCTGTTCTTCATCATGGCGGAACGGAGGGTTTGCATGCTCATCCCTTCGATTTCACGAGAACCGTGGCACGGCACAACTTGCAAGAGAGCCATGTGGTCCGTAAAATCAACTAAAAGTTGGAATGTTCGTCGGAGCTGGCTGACTGTTTTATTACGATCGATTCTCCCTCTTTCACAGGTTTTGCTGTTTAAACCGATCCCAGGCGCTTGACGAGTCGTTCTTGGCCCGGAAGACGGAGGCGGGTGCAATCTGGAAATACAGGTGGACCTGGCGGTACCTAGTTTTGGTTTTATGAATTGCAATTTCTACTAATGAGAATACATTCATACTGTCGAGAGAAAATATGGAGCGGTGACGAGTCGGTCGTTGACGCCATTTTCGTTTCAAGGGGTTCAAGACGACCAAACGGCTCAGGTCGATTGGCTGACACGTTCGGAAAGTGCCGGGAGGACCAACCCCAAAACAGCCAAAAGGTCCGAAAGTCGGAGTAGTTCGTCGGGGATACAGTCGGGGTTTAGCGCGAAGGGTTTGCCAAAAGAAGGAGGGGGGGGGTCAGGGTGTTTACAAGATTTGAATTGGAAGAAGAAGAGGAAATCGGGCGGTTCCATGGGAAACAAAGGGTCGACTTTATTCAAACCGTCGTTGGCGATTCTTGTGAATTGATGACGTCACTCACCTTCTCATAGCGCGCCTTGGTTTGCTTGTTCAGCGCCTCAACCGCACGTCTTCCGCCCACAAGCCTTTGCCGGTCCCGCTTGTACATAATCTTTCGTCAAAATCAGGTGAAAGTTGCAAGTCTTCTGGCCCTCTGCCCCGAGACACTACTGCAGAAGCATTGAACTGACTATGCGCCTTGTAGTCAGTAAATGCAAACGCAGGCACCAGTCCCCACTGGTCTCTTGTCATCGTGACTGACGATGATTTTTCGGTCTTGAATGGCTGAACATGGAACCGGTGGGTAGATGGTAAGACGGGAATCTCACCAGCCTCAAAGTCAACTACGGCTCCTTGTATAGATGATTCTACTTCGCGTTGGTAAATCGGTAGTGGCATCTTTGCAAATGATGTGTTCCGCAACCCCGCTGGCTCCAAGCGGCGAGCAACCCCCTGTCGCTGTCTTGCGACGTTGCAAGTATCGTAGTCTCGTGGGGGATCCAAGACTGAATATTACGACTGTCGGGGGAACAGACCAAAATCACGTGATCGACCATGCGCCGAACCTCTCCCTCACTTCCATGACTACCACGTCCAATTCCTTCTCCTCCTTCCTCTCCACCGCCTTCCAGAACGAGCACAAGACACCAGCACCACCGCGCTTACAAGCCCTCTACTCCGACGCCTACCCGCAGAAGCAGTCGAATCCAGAGGGGTTCCAATCGAGCATCGGGTGGTGGACCAACATGCTTGAAACCGTCGTGAAGAAGGGCAAGCAAATACAACCCCAGTCAAGCGATCATTTGTTCTTGCATGCTTCAGATCAGCTTGCGGGGCGTTAAGGTGGGAGAAGGTCGGGCGCTGTGCTGGTGAGTGGAGAGGCAGGAGGGAGGGCCCAAGAGTAGGTGGCTACGTTGCCTGTGGCTCGTAGCATTGCTTATCGCCTCGTGCTGTTTGTGTCTCAGACGTCTCGACAAGATTGGGGAGCATATACGATGACGAAAAAAAAACATTGCGCTGACGTACTTTCGGTCGAGGAAGCAACTCGAGGAGCTATTGGCTAAGAGGCTCAACACCCAGGAAACGCTTCAGACGATGCTGAATAGAATTGAAAGCGCCGCAACCGAAGAGGTGTGTGGAACGACGGGTACCCAACCGCATGTCACTAATTCTCCATTTTCAGATCATGAAAGCTTATGATACATCTGCTCGAACGCTTCGAACAGTTCTCTAGAATCTCCACTACAAAATAATCCATCGAAGCGACCACTGAGCGGATGGCTGACGTGTTCGTGGACCACAAGGGAATCGAAGACGCAATTGGTCTCGGCAACGACCTCACGGCAAGCTATGCCGGGGCGTCAGGACTGGATGACGACGAGCTCAAAGACGAACTGGAGATGTTTATTGAAGAGCGGAAGAAGGAAGAAGAGGTGGAGAAAGAGCGCGAGAGGTTGGAAGAGAAGCGCAAGGCAGAGGAAAAGGAGCCAGCGCGAGTGGAAGCGGACAAGAAGAGGAAGGTAAAGGAGGAAGCGGAGACGTTGCAGCAGGGAGAGGAAGAGGTTCGACGAAAGTTGGAGGAAGTGCACGGCTTACCTAAGATCGATCCTTGAAAGGATTGGGAGAAGCGGAACAACAAGGTGCGGGCGGAGAAAGCTGCTCGGGCGACAAGAGATGATCGGGAGGTCGAGTTGAGAGTTGGAGACATTAGAGAGGGGCGAAGGGGATGGAGGCGACCAGTTGTCTTGGAATATCGTGTTTTCATTTCAATCGTTTTACGAGGGGAATCGTTGACGTTTGGATAGCATGTGTGAAGGGGAAGTAAGTTTTGATTGAACCCTCAACTTGGCCAGTCAGAATCCTTTAGGGGCTTGCGCCGTGTAGGGGGGTTCACGAAAAACGTTGGGGAAACGGACACGGGGTTAACGGAACTTTCTCGGCTCCGCGCCTGCTGTAAGCTTCGTGTTTATTTTCTTTTTTGGAACTTTGGCTGCGCACACCGAACCGAATCCCGCCCGTCTTGTCGTTCAAAGGTTCAGCCGCTTACTCGGGGAGACAAGTCCGAGCTGAGTTTCGAACGGATCAGTTGCGAGCACGACTCGGAGTACGGGTCGGCCCGGATCGCGACCGTTCCACTCGCCGGCACTGACAGACTCACTCGCTCGCATCGTCCAATTTGACGGCGACGATGGAGAAGAGACTTAGGGTCTCGATTAACTCCTTCTGGCGCGTCGCCGACTTAGTCTGCACACCTTCCAATCACTGGGGGTCGGCGGAGAGCGTCACTCGTGTTAGCCTTATGTGGTGCAAAGGGGACATGTGGTGAGGGCTTAAGGGCAAGGATGATCGGTAGCTAATATTCCGGGAGGGCTGGCATAGCCTGCTGACTCGGAGGCAGCTCTTGGAAGCGTTGGCATCTAAATTAGGCCATTGTCTAGCGCAGCACCCGTGCTGTTCGACAGCAGAATAAGGAATCAACGGTTATAAGGCCCCAAAGATATGAAAGCAGCTGTAGTTGGTCCTTCCACCAAACTATGGAGCGGCACATCTCATTATGTGGTGGTGTATCCGAGGGGGGGTGTTCGGGATGATTGGGAACCGGTATACGCACTGCACACATGCGGCGTTTCAGAGACAGGCCACCAAGCCACACCTATCAATCGAGCGTGAGGGAGGTAACGTCTCCGTGAGGCGGGTTGATTGGCCTTCCGCTGCTCCTGATTTTGCCCACGAGTGAAACGTTAGTCGTAGGCCTCGTTTGTCGATTCACCACATCGACGTTCAACCCTTGACTATTACGCCTTTTCCTCTTGTAGCTGCAACAATCCGACACCTTTCTCTGTCTAGGACTACGTATTCTTGACCCCAAACCACTATTCCTTTGCCCAATGCGAGACTTGGTCTTCAAGCTCCTTGGACAGCTCCTTGGACCGCTCCAAGATCGGCACCTCCTGACGCCTCGATCTTCGCGTCCAGCGTCACCTAGCAGCCACAGAATTAATGGGGGCAGGCTCTTCGGTCGACAGCAACGTGTCAAAGAAGTAGCAATCGACAAAGCTAGCACGAAGAAGCCGACTGCGGTGGGTCGTAGTTCCCTTTCCGAGCTACAAGTGGCCAGAATGCTTGACGAGGTTCCACAACCTACAGCGAGAGCGACTGGACAAGCTGTCTAAATTGCGAACAAAGCCGAGTGCAATCACTGTTATCCCTTCGGTAAGACCTAAAGTTGGCGGCAAAGCCCAAGTCGTCCAGGCGACGTTTAAGCGACGAATATGGAGCCGCAAAGAGGAAGTGGCAGTGAAGAAGCTTCAATTTCACCGGGCCATGGACTCACACATGTTCTTTAATGTAAGAGGGTCAATACTTCGCGACCGTAATAAGACACTCACTACCTCATCCGTAGAGTTTTGTACATGAGGTTGAAACGATGGCCGGGTTGTGTCACGAGAACATCGTCCGCTTCTTGGCGTTCGTCGAAGACATCGAAAACGGAAATGCCTGGATTGCTTTAGCCTGGGAGCCGAACGGAAATGTGAGCGAGTTTCTTGCCGCGGGAAAGAGGGAGGTTCCCGAACGCATTTCCCTTGTAAGTAACCCTTTGGCAGAAAAGAGGCTTGGAGTGAGACCTCAAGGCGTTTATATCAGGTCCAAGATACTTTCGAGGGACTTCGGTATCTCCACACTCGCCAACCGCCGATTTGCCACGGCGATCTCAAGTCGGTGGGTCGAGTAATGGAACGTCACCCGTCATGTCGCGCCTGACCTCGACAACGGCAAAAGCTCAATATTCTCGTCAGCTCATCATATCGAGCAGTTATTACTGATTTTGGCTCCGCTCGTGTCGTTAGGGAGCCGCGAGACCAAGGCGACAGTGGGAGGAGCGAACGAGGGGCGATCGACGATCCAACTAACAATCAAGACTGTCTCCAAATAAACGTCGTTGCTACCGGAAATCAACTAACCTTGACCGGACCTGCTTGGTCCCTTCGTTGGGCGCCGCCCGAAGTCGTGAATGGGAAAAGCCCCGGTTTATCGAGCGATATTTGGTCAGCCGGATGGGTGTGCTGGGAAGTATGTTGCTTCGAGAGCCTTTGAGCTCGGACAATGCTCACTGACTTACAACAATGGATTGCTGGACAGATAATGACGGATAAACTTCCGTTCTCGGACCTTAGCTCGGGGACAGATATAACGCTGAGGGTGATTGCGGGCGAAGTGCCTTCGGCTAGAGAAGACGAGCACCTATCGCAAATCGTTACGCTTTGCAGCTTGATGACGGATTGTTGGGCGTTCAACCCACGAGAGCGGCCCAGTATCTCTAGATGTTGTGAGGAGGTTAAATGGATGGTGAGTCTGACCGCCGTTTCCGTATTGCACTTTCTGGTGGACTCTGTTTCAGCCGTCAATACCGCCGATTGGCGCGACGCATGCGGACTCCAAAGTCGTTAGCCATCGACTCCTCATACAAATGGGCCGCACGCACCATTTGCACGCTCGCTACATTGAGGCCGCCACGCTGTTCCACCAGGTAGTCGAAAGTGCGACCGGAGAAAACGACCGAAAGGAGAAGGCAGAAGCCCTATATGAGCTGGGATCCGTGTCCGCCGCCCAGTGTAAATATCCTATGGCGGAGCAGTTTTACATACTTGCTCAGCACGCCTACACTCTTATCAGTGATGAAATGGGTCGAGCGAACACGCTTCGAGGGCTGGGAGACATGTACCATCTTCACTCCCAAATCTCTAAAGCCGACGACGCTTTTACTCGTGCGCAAAACATCTATGACGCCCTCGGTGATGAGCAAGGTCAAGCGAGCACGCTGTGTGGACTGGGCCACATCTATCGCATTCGATCCAACTACACCCGATCCAAAGAAACATTTGGCCAATCACTCAAAATCTATTCTCGCATCGGCAATGGGCAGGGCCGCGCCAACACGCTCCAAGGACTGGGGAGCGTTTACTACCTTGAATCCAATTTGACCGAAGCCGAAAAGGTGTTCGACGAAGCCGAGAACATCTACGCTCGGATTGGGGATAATGTGGGTCGAGCACAAGCATTATGCGGCTTGGCCGGCGTCTATTGGGCCCGAACGAGGTACACTCAAGCGGAATCGCTGTGCACTCAAGCGCTAGAGCTTCACAGCCGCATCGGCAATCAGTGGGGGCAAGCAAATGCCATGTACGGACTGGGAAAAACTTACCTTGGTCAACGGAAACATACCGAATCCGAAACAACCTTGGAGTCAGCAAAAGCAATCTACGCTCGGATTGGCAATGCTGAGGGTGAAGCAGCCACCTTGCACGGTTTGGGAGAGGCATATCGCAGTCAATCCAAGTACGACCAAGCAACATCGTCCTACACCCAAGCGCATGAGACTTACTCCCGCATCGGTCATGAAAACGGTCAAGCGAACGCTTTGTACGGCCTGGGAGAGGTCTACCGCTGCCTATCCAAGGACGACCAGGCCACGTCGTCCTACACCCAAGCGCATGAAATTTACTCCCGCATCGGTGATGCAAACGGTCGCGCGAATGCTTTGTACAGCCTGGGAGAGGTCTATCGCAACCAATTCAAATACAACCAGGCCACATCGTGCTGTATCGAAGCCCAAGAGATTTTCGCCCACATTGGCAATGCCGACAGGGAAGTAGATGCCTTGTCTGCCTTAAGAGATCTGTATCACAATCAGTCAATCTCGGTGAATGCCGAAGTATCCTATAACGAGGCGCAGAAAATCTCTGCTCGCAAGGTCTTTGAAGAAGGCCAAGCGAATGCTTTGTACGGCTTGGGAGAGGTCTACCGCCGGCAATCCAAGTACGACCAGGCCACGTCGTCCTACACCCAAGCGCATGAAATTTACTCCCGCATCGGTGATGCAAACGGCCGAGCGAATGCTTTGTACAGCCTGGGAGAGGTCTATCGCAACCAGTTCAAATACAACCAGGCCACATCGTGCTGTATCGAAGCCCAAACGATCTTCGCCCACATTGGCAATGCCGACAGGGAAGTAGATGCCTTGTCTGCCTTAAGAGATCTGTATCACGATCAGTCAATCTCGGTGAATGCCGAAGTATCCTATAACGAGGCGCAGAAAATCTCTGCTCGCAAGGTCTTTGAAGAAGGCCAAGCGAATGCTTTGTACGGCTTGGGAGAGGTCTACCGCCGGCAATCCAAGTACGACCAGGCCACGTCGTCCTACAGCCAAGCGCATAAAATTTACTCCCGCATCGGTCACGAAAACGGTCAAGCGAATGCTTTGTACGGCCTGGGAGAGGTCTACGGCTGCCTATCTAAGGACGACCAGGCCACGTCGTCCTATACCCAAGCGCATGAAATTTACTCCCGCATCGATGATGCAAACGGTCGAGCGAATGCTTTGTACGGCCTGGGAGAGGTCTATCGCAACCAATTCAAATACAACCAGGCCACATCGTGCTGTATCGAAGCCCAGAAGATTTTCGCCCGCATTGGCAAGGCCGACAGGGAAGTAGATGCCTTGTCTGCCCTAAGAGATCTGTATCACAATCAGTCAATCTCGGTGAATGCCGAAGTATCCTATAACGAGGCGCAGAAAATCTCTGCTCGCAAGGTCTTTGAAGAAGGCCAAGCGAATGCTTTGTACGGCCTGGGAGAGGTCTATCGCCGGCAATCCAAGTACGACCCGGCCACGTCGTCCTACAGCCAAGCGCATGAAATTTACTCCCGCATCGGTGATGCAAACGGCCGAGCGAATGCTTTGTGCGGCTTGGGAGAGGTCTATCGCCGCCAATCCAAGTACGACCAGGCCACGTCGTCCTACACCCAAGCGCATGAAATTCACTCCGACATCGGTGATGCAAACGGTCGAGCGAATGCTTTGTACGGCCTGGGAGAGGTCTATTGCGCCCAATTGGAGTACAACCAGGCCACGTCGTCCTACACCCAAGCGCATGAAATTTACTCCCGCATCGGTGATGAAAACGGTCAAGCGAATGCTTTGTGCGGCTTGGGAGAGGTCTATCGCCGCCAATCCAAGTACGACCAGGCCACGTTGTCCTACACCCAAGCGCATGTAATTTACTCCCGCACCGGTCATGAAAACGGTCAAGCGAATGCTTTGTACGGCCTGGGAGAGGTCTATCGCCGCCAAACCAAGTACGACCAGGCCACGTCGTCCTATACCCAAGCGCGTGAAATTTACTCCCGCATCGGTGATGAAAACGGTCAAGCGAATGCTTTGTACGGCCTGAGAGAGATTTTCCGCCGCCAAGCCAGGTACGACCTAACTACATCGTCTTACACCCAAGCGCATGAAATTCACTCCCGTATCGTTGATGAAAACAGGCAATTGTACGTCTGGGGACAGATGTCCCACGACCGAGCCAGGTACTACCAAGCCACATCGTTTTACACTCAAGCGCATGAACTTTACTCCCGCATCGGTGATGAAAACGGCCAAGCGAATGCTTTGCACTGCCTGGGATGGGTTTACCGCTCCCTATCCAAGTATAACCAAGCCAGATCGTCCTTCGAGCAAGCGAAAGAGATCTACGCCCGCCTCGACGATCGCTACCACGAACGGGAGACCAGCTGGGCACTGTCGTTGTTCAATCCGTCCCCCGAGATCCGTTCGAACTCCGCTCAATGTCCCCAGGGCCTCGCACAATCAGCAGGCTTGGGTCTTCAGTAATTCCGTTACACAATATCCAAGGTTTTTCCCCATGGCCCCTCACGTGTCTTATGCTTTGACCTCGGCGCCTTTTCTTTTCCGTTTTAGACTTAATGCTTATGTCGTCGTCTTTTCCCTCAGTGTGTGTGTACGAGACGTGCCCTCCTCCACTTGTTGGGTGACTGCTCAGAGCGTTAGCTTACATCCTCCCATCGCTCACGTCGTTCCAAGCTGAACCTCACGCCGCTACATTTTTGATACAATCTCTGAAAGAGGTCTATGTCTGAGTTATGGTTTCCATATATGTATGGTCGCTTTTGTCCTCTCGCGCCTCTAACGCTGTCTGCGTCGCCGCTCCTCTCTCTCTTCCTTCGTCGCGTACCACCGTTGGTATCTTTCTATCTCCTGTTGACTCATTTCCATCCCCCAAATGTATCTATCTTCTGCCTGGCTGGCTGGCTGGCTGGCTCGTCCCCTACGTAGTACGCATTCCGCATGCTTTCATTGCTCTTGTATGTTCCCGCCGTCTCCTGCTTTTGCTTTTCGATCTCAGCTCCATCTTCACTTGTCTCTGTTTGGTACTCATTATTTCGCTGTGGTCTTCGTGTCCCTTTTTTCCTTCTTCCCGTTTCTGCATGTCGTTCCGAGTCCACGCATCTTGCCCGCCATTGGAGCCTTGCTTTCCTGTGGCGTTCATGTCTCGCGTTTTTGGTATCCTCGCTCTGTACTCCGTTGCTCCTATTGAGCTTTCTTTCTTTGCTCTTATGACCTTGTTCCCCGTCTCCGTGACAGCTTTCAATTACCTTTACTTTTCCTTCAGCTCTGAAACGAGTCACCTTCTGTATTGCTACTATATATACAAGATTTGAATGGGAAGAAGGGGAAATCGCGCGGGTTCATGGGAAATAGACGGTCGACTTTATTCGACAAAGTTATTGCATACCAAAAAACGAAATCGCGGACGTGCATCATATATGCTTACGGTATCGATTGCCCAGAGAATCAGAGTTTTGCTTGAATACGAGAGGCTTGTCATTCATACACCCACTTTCTAGTATCATCGCTGCTCGCCGACCTCGGGCGCAAGACTGCCACAAACCTCCACGATCAGGAGGACTGAAAAGGGGTTGAACAGTTCCAGAAGCTTAAGTGCACCTACCAAAAGTCAAGGGCAAACTGCAAATCCTCCGACTTCTCGTTGCTTCACAGGACCCATATATAGCCTGTCTTTGCAGGAGAGGGCCTGACGTACTGAAAACCAGTGTTATGACGAGGTACCGAGGATTCTTACCTGTAACAGATGAAGCGGTACCCTGTACTGGGGAATGGAGGGGCCGCTCATTCAGAGGTTCGGAGACTTCCTTTCTAGTAAGCGAGCAGCGGACTCGGAGGTAAGAGGCAATACTCCGACCTACCCCAGATCCCGTTCATTCAACAACCAACACCTCGACTCTGCCGCAACGTCTAACATGTCATCGAAACCGGGGCCACACCCGCCGGCACCGGACGAGGATTTGATCGTGACACCTCTGGGTTGGTTGGCTAATCGCACCTCTCGTACACATGCAGTCTGATATGCACTATGGTAAACCGAAACAGCTGCAGCCGCTCCTCCTCAACTCGGTCCTACGCCGTGGATATCGTTTTCAGGTGCTTCCAACGAATCTGGGACGTCGTTCGCTCAATCCGTGCAGCGGATCGCCTTCATGCAGAATCGAGTCAAGGACGACGAATGGATCGCCGAGTACGCCTCGACGTGTTTCGCAGACTCCGCGCTGGTGTGGTATTTAGGGCTCGATCAAGACACTCGATCGAGCTGGGAAAAGCTGCGGCTCGCTCTGGTCCAGCGCTATCCATTTCAGTCGCCGAACCCGGCAGCAGCTTCCGTTGGTCGTGCACAGCCGGGAGCAACGTCTTCAGCAACCACAGACGTAGGTCGAATCGAAGTTCTCCGTTCCGAATTCGGAGACGTGCTCGGATACCTGAGCCAAGACTCGGTGGGGAAGTGTGTGGTCAACCCCTCACCCAAGCGTGCTCTCACAGCCCAAGCAGTGCTTCATACAGATTCACAGCAACAGGCGCAGAAGATTTATAGCTTGAGGGTGATCAATGTAATTAATCCATTCTTTGATGTTGGGTGGTCACAGGGGTGGTCAACTTACGCCTTCCCCGCCTGGTTTGATGTTTCTTTAGGCTGCGGACCCACAATTTCCCTTCCTGGGCTTGCGATTGGTCAAGTTCCCGGAAGAAGATCCAGATGTTATTCCCAGGACGATGTTTTTATCGTGGTATAATGGTCAGGATATACCATCCTGCTGCAAGTGTACAAAGGAGGGTCTCGCCCTGAAAACACGAAACTCGGGGTGGGGAGCACCAGGAGAGAAGCGTACGGAATTTGCGACGTGGGATTTTGTTCAGACCACAGAAAGTAAGTCTGCAACCCGTTGAATTAAGCCAGTATCATTAACGAAAAAGACATACGTAGGTAGCCCAGGGCCATACTACCTGAGAAAGGCAGAAGGACGAGCTCCAAAGGCTCGAGTCGTTTCAGCCGTATGGACCATGTTCAGTCCTCCTAGAGGTACGACAGAACTTGGACTGGTTTGGCCCAGTGGAAATAGCCTTCGCGGAGGCGCTGCCAGTGAGTAACGGTCGTATCTATCACAGACGAACGTGATTGATTGCTCATTTACCGGTTTTCAGCGATTTCTGAAACTCTCATAGCGCGTAAGTGTGCTTGGCTCCCCGAAAACGATGTGTTCACCAATGATTTATACGCGCTAGCTGTCCTCCATAAAGGCGATAATACGGGTTTGCATGCTCATGCCTACGATTTCCCCAAGAATTCGACGACGCAATATTACTTGGATGAGAGACTTGTGGTTCGTAAACTCACCTTGGAATGCCATCGCTGTTGGCTGACCCTTCTATGCACTACCTTGTTTCGCAGGTTTTGCTGTTCAAACCAATCCCCAGCCCTTGAAATCGCTCTGGGCCCAAGCCCAGAGAAGTCTTGGCCAAGGACACTCCGGTTGAGGCTGACATTTTGGGGGGCCAACACTCGCAATCTCGTTCGAGAGACGAGGAGTTTGAAAGCACACCCATCACGATCTGGAACTCGCTCGGATATATAAATTGTAATGTCTACCCATGATAATATATTGTCGAGAGAAAACATGGAGCGGTGACGTCGACAAGTCGGTTGTTGACGCCATATTCGTTTCAAGGGGGTCAAGTAGCTCCTCGACGGCTCTTATTATCATCGATATCTCTTTCTCAGGTTTTGCTGTTTATGTAAACCGATCCCAAACCATTGATGCCGTTCTTGACCCGGATAAGACGGAGGCGGGTGCAATCTGGAAATACTGGCGGATCTGGCAGTAGTTTTGGTTTTCTGAATTGCAATTTCTACAAATGAGCATTCATTGTCGAGAGAAAATATGGAGCGGTGACAGGTCGGTGTTCAAAGCCATATTCGTTTCAAGGGGGGTCCAGACGACCAAACAGTTTCGTCGTTGGACCGACACGTCCGGAAAGTGCCGGGTGGACCAACCCCAAAAACAGCCAAAAGGTCCGAAAGTCGGAGTCGTTCGTCGGGGGCATGGTCGGGGTTTAGCGCGAAGGGTTTTGCCAAAAGAAGGAGGGGGGTTCAGGGTGTTTACAAGATTTGAATTGGAAGAAGGAAGAGGACATCGGGACGGGTCCATGGGAAACAAAGGGTCGACTTTATTCAGTCCAGAAGTTCTCGCATACAATAAGTACGAAAAATGTGAGCATATGAAGGTGGGTTATCGTGCACTCGGACCATCCCTTGTAATACAAATGTGAAAGCTGGAGGGGGGCATATTGTCGGAGGCGCTTTGACGTTTGACGCCAAACTTTGCCGCCGTTTATTCAGGGTATGCTGGAAGCGCTTGGGCGGGCTGGGCTCCAGGGAAGACCGACCGAAAAAAGAAACCACCGCGGCACCGGAGGGTAGGGACGGAGTGGCAAAGGGTTGGGTCAGTTCGAGGGATCAATGATCAGCGTGCGGGGGACTGTGGCCACTCTGCTGGCGTCTCTTCTTCAAATATGTCTTGCGATGACG
>WSTX01000047.1:0-28084 GCA_019633405.1 Tulasnella sp. 408 | reverse complement strand
CTCCCCCATAGCTCCGCAGCGGCGAACAGGACCGAATTTGGAAATATTGACCCCTGATTTGGCGCCGGAAAGCCGTTCTCAAGACAAATAAACTGCTCCCTTTATTCTCCTTTGACCTGGCTATACACATATGAGTCCCTTTTCGGGGTAAGGGGGTGGGTACAAGGATAAGGAGGGCCGCCACTCCGACGATTTTGGCCTTGTTCAGGCAAGCGGCGCTAGTAGAACATTCTCAATGGGAGAGGAGATCTCGCAGTCAAATTAGAGGTTGAACCAGCCCCAATCGTTTACTACCGCCCCCCACTACATTACGAGCAGTATGTGTTTGAGAGATTGGTAGTTCTCCTCACCATCAATGACCGGACACCTCCAGATGACTCTGGATACTTTATTCAGCTCCACAGTATGTCTCGGGCCAAGAGAGTCGCCTATTCACAGATGGCCTGCATTTCCGACGGGCCGAGCCATAATTCACCATGGGTCGCCACAATGTAAGGCAAGTGTCGAAGCAATACATGCACGGGCAGCTTCTGATACCAATAAGATTAAAGTGAATGAACCTTATTTCACTGGCACCGGGCGAACTAAAGCCGAAGCCAAAGATGAACCAGCGAGGCAAGCGTTGGAAATTCTGGGGTTTCTCGCTTGACAACGCATTCTCGCGAAGCCTCTTGCTTATACAGACGAGCAGTGGTATGCAGCTCCCCAATATGTCTCGGGGCAAGGGAGTCGCCTATTCACAGATGGTTTGTATTTCTGGCAGGCCGAGGCACAATCCATCATGGGTCGCTACAGTCCAAGGCAAGTTCCGAAGCAATATATGCACGGGCAGCTTCTAATATCGATATGATATTGAAGTGAACGAGTCCTATTTCACTGGCACCGGGCGAACTAAAGCCGAAGCCAAAGATGAAGCAGCGAGGCAAGCATTGGGAGTCCTAGGGTTTCTCGCTTAAGACCGCGCTCTCGCACACCAAGGCCTTCACCGACGGTTTTCCGGGTGAGCCTTCCGATGTCAAGCCCTGCGTCGGCCCCCGCCTAATGTAGTCTGACCTGACTCCAGGGACTCTCAAGCGCGGAGAGAGTGTCAGGAGATCTTGATCCTCTAGATCGGAGGCTTTTGTGGTTAGACTCACTCAAACCACGCAGTTTCTCAGTTCTAACCACAGATGGCACGGTTATATCGTTTCAAGAAGACCTAAAGCACGTCTCAAAGACCACTTGCGCTGGGCAGGATAGTAGAGTTGCCGAACGTCTTGGGACATGGTGCCGTCTGTAGATCCCGCTCATCTAAATTTTGGATTCATGGGAAATATTTCCCTGGTCATCGTACCATCAATTGTGATGCAAAATGAGAGCTGCTGATACCACTCGTGCTATCTGACATCTGGCCGAGTCTGGTTCCGTGTCATGTCCAAACGGAAGGGTCCACGTCAAGCTTCTTCCCGGTCCCCCGGTCATTAATAACGTATCCCCGCCGGTGTGAGCCGCGGGACTTTTACCCGGCTATAAATCGAGCCTACCCAACTCTAACCCTTCTACACCCAGGTCTCGCAACCCCTCTCACTTTCGAGTCCATTCTCGCCCCTCCCTCTTCTGCACCCCCGAAACCCCCGCACCCCCCTCACCTCCTGTCCAGGTAACAATACCGAGCTAGCATCGCGTGAGTACCATCCGGACACTGCGTGTTTCTCCTAGACCGTCCGTTAACTCGTCCGATGCGCGAGGAAAACAACGATGTCGACCAAGAACGTTGCCACCCGTCCGTATCATCACTCGCACTGTCCAGTCCAAGCTGTTCCAACCCGCCCACTGTCACTCACCCATACCAACGCCCAGTCGTCCGCCCAGCCTGGCACAGGCGTTACAGCAGGAGTCGCATCCAACGCTCAACGCGGCAACTACTCTGCGATGCCGAGACGTGAAACAGTGTCAACGGTGCCGCCTCATCGCTAATGACGAATCAAGAACACAGGTGGAGTCTTGACTATTAGAGATACTAGGATAGGATGTGCGGTCTGACCCTTGTGCTAATACCCTACTCGCTGTCAGGATTTCCAATTCTTCCTTTCTGTACTCTCTTCACACCTGTTACCGTCTCGTTGTGCCCACTCGCCTCTGATGCTTGCCTCAAATCCTAGTCGTACCATCATTAGAAACTGTCCGTGCATTGCTAAGGTTCGAAACTTGCCTTGGATGTTGGCGACGCGTAGTGGATTGTGCCTCGGTCCGTCAGAGATACCGGCCATCTCTGAGCTCAGTAGGCGACTCTCTTGGCCCGAGACATATTGTGGAGCTGCATGAAATATCAAGAGTCATCTGATGGGATTCGGTCATTGATCATGAAAAGACGTTCCAGTTTCTCAAAGACATACTTGGAATACTGCTCATGGCGGGGTAGGGAAGCGTAGAAAGCGATTGAGACTGATTCAACGTTCAATTTGACCTGGAATCATTTTTTCTACGTCGAACGTCAATCTTCTTCCGGTCCCCCGGTCATTAATAACGTATCCCCGCCGCTATGAGCCGCGGGACTTTTACCCAGGCTATAAATCGAGCCTACCCAACTCTAACCCTTCTACACCCAGGTCTCGCAACTCCTCTCGCTTTTGAGTCCATCCTCGCCCCTCCCTCTCCTGCACCTCCCGAAAACCCCCGCACGACCTTCACCTCCCATCCAGGTAACAATACCGAGTTAGCATCGTGTGAGTACCATCCGGACACTGCCCGTCTCTCCCAGACGGCCTGCTAACTCGTCCGATGCGCGAGGAAGACAATCCTGTCGACCAAGAACGTTGCCACCCGTCCCTATCAGCACTCGCACTGTCCAGTCCAAGCTATTCCAACCCGCCAACTGTCAGCCACCCATACCAACGCTCAGTCGTCCGCCCAGCCTGGCACAGGCGTTACAGCAGGAGTCGCATCCAGCGCTCAAAGCGGCAGCTTCTCTGCGATGCGGAGACGTGAAACAGTGTCAACGGTGCTGCCTCATCGCGAATGACGAATCAAGAACACAGGTGGAACCTTGACTGTTAGAGATACTTGGATAGGATGTACGGTCTGACAATTGTGCTAATACCCTACTCGCGTCAGGATGTCCAATTTTTCATTTCTGTACTGTCTTCACACCTGTTACCGTCTCCTCGTTGTGCTCCCTCGCCTCTGATGCTCTTAGTCGTACCATCATTAGAAACTGACCGTGAATTGCTAAGGCTCTTGGATGTTGGCGACGCGTGGCGGATTGTGCCCCGGTCCATAAGAGATACCGTCCATCCATCTCTGAGTGGGAGACTCTTGGCCTGAGACATACTGTGGAGTTGCATGAAATATCGAAAGTCATCCGGAAGGTTTCGGTCATTGATCATGAAAAGACGTCCCAGTTCCTCAAGGACATACTTGGAAGACTGCTCATGGCGGAGTAGGAAGCGTAGAAAGGGATTGAGACTGATTCAACGTTAAGTTTGACCTCAAATCATTTGTTCTACGTCGAACGTTCTAAGCCCGTCCGCCGCATCGAGACCGGAATAGGGAGACTGACGGCCCTCCCCATCGTCTCCCGCTCCCTCCGAACAAGGACTCATATGATAGTGTACAGCCAGATCAAAGGAGAATAAAGGGAGTGGCTTATATGTCCTGAGAACGGCTTTCCTACGCCAATTCAGGAGTCAATATTTCCGAGTTCGGTCGTGTTCTCCGCTGTGGAGCAATGGGTGAGCAATGCTCTTTGGCAGTTTGACTGTTTAAGAAATATGTGAGGGGTTTCCGAGGTACGATGTGAGCCCAGGCCAGCCTACTGGTGGCGCAGGAATGCAACCAAAATGCAGCCGGGACTGCCTAGTCACGTGCCCTTGAATCGGTTCGGACCGAAATGTTTGAACGGCCAACACAAACAACGCCATTTCCGCATCTCATCTCCAATAATGGCAGTCGACACCAGGCCTCCAGTGGCACGAAACGCACCACCGTCGACACCAAAACGTGTCGGGAATGTGGCAGCAACGGTAGACTTCCCCCGAGAGGTCTTCAACACCTACCTGATCACCGAGGCCGGCTCGTCGCTCGGCTTGCGCGCCGGCCCGCCGTCTCAACAGCAACCAACCAAAATCAGAGCGGTAATCACAGCTGGAAGCAGGATTTGCAAGAAGAGCTCAAACTTGTACTTTTCGCCCGCACGGGTGCCAAATGGGTGTCGTTCGGCCACAAGCAACCCTCTCTCAAGCCCAAGCAAGACCGCAACCGCAAAAATTCTCCTACTGTTTCCACTCGCCGACTTTGACCCGAGCTTGTTAGACTGGACAACGGTAAAGGATGGAGACGTATCGATGGAGGTGGACGAGCAACAGTTCAGTCTTGGTGCAGGCTAGAAGGATAAGGTATTGGATTCCGTCAGGTAATGTTCAAGAAGCTTCAACCCATCAACTCAAGCTGATCCTCTCCCAGGCTGAATCCTACCGAAGAAGGGAAGCCTTCTGGGCGGACCAATGAACGTGCTGGAGTCGTGCAATTGCAGCAAGAGTACGCAAGAGCTGGCGCACCAATCCCGAACACCATTACGGTCAGTGCAGTCTATTTCCTAACGTGCACCTGGTGACATTTTCGCGCGGTTAGACAACATTCTCACTGGCTCCAAGAACAAATGCATCTACAACGGCGCAAAGACCTTGGAGATATACAAGGAGCAAATTCACGACCTGCTCTCTCCTTCATCTGCCGCCAGACCTGCTGGTGGTCTGCCCCTGCAAGATATTTCCGTCGTGCTAGGGCTAAGGGAAGAGGTTGTCATGAGTGTTAAGGGGTTGAAAGCAGTCCTTGAACGCGGAACCGCAAGCACGGATTGGGATGCCCGAAGCAGTCGCAGCCGCAGCGTGTTTGGCTTAGTAAGTTTCCTGCCGGCCCGTGGTGGACTTACCTGGCGTTTACAATTCCCTTTATAGGTTATCGAGTCTCAGGAGGTGGGCTCTTCTAACAGTGTGGATGTCCCTCCATAGTCGTCAACTGGAGGCGCCTCAATGAACCCCAGGCAGTGGCAGGCCGCGAGCCGAAGGAGGGCGGTTGGTTAGCACCTCAACGCGCGTGAGGTTCCTAGACTGACTAATTTGCGACAGAGCATAATCGACCTCCCGCTTCGGAAAGAACAACCAGCGACAAGAGACGCACCCACGAGGACAAGCACATCAACCACGGCTCGCACAGTTTCAAGGAAGATACTCGCTGCGGGTCGGCCTTTTCAACGCTCCGACCGTAATCCACCTGGGCAAATCAAAGGGTGAACAGGAAACCTCAAGTCAGAGAAAGTGGCCCTTGGAAACCGAGACCTTTGACGCGATGCGCCATGAAACAATTACCAGTCGCGGAAGGAGACATGATGGGACTTGTACCCTCGGGAATGGTGCTCAACGATGGAGCGGGTGGCAACGACCGTTACATTCTCGCGAGATGAGTAAGACACAGGATGGAGATAAGCCACTAAAATCCTTGCGTGGCCCATTTAGAGGATGTCGGCGTTCCATGCGGAAGTTTGCGCCCATCACGGTAGGAAGGGAGTGGCTTACAAGTTCCGGAGCAATGCAAGCACAGGCAGCTTCTGATACCGATATGATTGAAGCGAATGAATCCTATTTCACTGGCACCGGCGGACTGAATCCGAAGCCAAAGATTAATTAGCGAGGCAAGCATTGCAAGTCCTGTTTCTCGCTTGACTGCGCGTTCTCGTGCAGTTTCTTTGACATTCGGACGAACAGTGGTTTTCAAGAGGACCGTTCGGAACAATTTATATTCGGCAACGTGCTAGCTCACTGTACTCCAATTACTCGAGAACAAGATCTTGCTGAAGAATCGCTCCAAGCCTTTCGCCGACGGTCTTCCGAGTGAGCCTTCCGACGTCGAGCGCTGCGTCGGGCCTAATGTAGTCTGACCCGACTCTAGGGACTCTCAAGCGCGAAGGGAGTCCCAAGAGATTTTGATGCTCTGGATCGGAGGCCATTGATTAGACTGACTCAAACCGTAGCCGCGCGTTAGACGTCTGGCAGCTGGTCTCCCGGGTTCGTATGACCCCCGTTGCATAAGGAGTCAAAGCTTGTTCCGCACATCCCCCGCCTCATTGTTTCACCAGGTCACCGCCCATCTCACTAGTTAGACTCATTTTCGGAGCATAAACACGGCACCATCACCCTTTCGACTGGAACTGCCCAGTGTTCGCGGGCAGGAACATGCATGAACGGCACCTGGCGAAATCGCCGGGCATTAGTTGTCTTAAACCCCTGAATTCCGCCCCACCAGCCACCCAATCTCCAGCAAGAAAATGTGACCCAAAAGTTCCATAGACGCTCGTCAGCCAAAGTGCGTCAGTTACCATTCTCCCTAGAATACATGCCCCAGGAGCGCAGAGGATGTATCCTGCAGGACGTCTCCCTCACCCCTGAGATGATGAAACGGGAGGTGTATATAATGCTGTTCATCCCCATGCTACGCCTACCTCGAACACCAGACCTTACCGACCCCAACCCTGGTACTGATGGAAGATGACTCCCGTACGGTCCCTGTCTCAGATTTCGCCCCAGAGGAAATGTTCTTTACTAAAAAACCAAACATTTTAAAGGTGAATCTGGATATCTCATGCAACTCTACAATATGGTCAGGTCGAGACGGCTCTATGGTCTCGACACTACTTCTGTCGCCGAAGGCCCGCTTCACAGACCTATATGGACTTTTATAATAGCATTTATGTCGTCTGAATTTTAGAATCGAGATTCTCGCAGACCTTGATAATTCAACTGAGTTAATGGGCAGTATTTCTCTGCGACCGGCCCAACCAAATGGGAAGCACGAGAAATGGCAGCGATGAGGGTCTTATAAACCTTAGGATTTTTAGACGATTGATGGCGACATAATTCTTGTTTAAGGTAGAAGACTAATCCATGTGAATAAATATGTCCGTCTATGGCTATTTCGCTTCGTGGTACATGTTCTGGTAAATGAATTCAGTTCAAACTCGATAGAATTTGTGAACGCAGTTTTTCAGTTCTAACCGGAAATGGCATGCTCCTATCGCTTCAGGCACGGTTCTATCGCTTCAGGAAGACCCAAAGCATGTCATCCTGACCACTTCCGCTGGGCAGGGTAGTAGAGTTGGCGAACGTTTTGGGACAAGGTGCGGCCTTATGGGAAATATTTCCCTTGTCATCGTACCACAGATGACGATGCAACGCACGAGCTGCGGATACCATTCGCGCCACCTGACATTTGGGCAAGTCTGGTTCCGTGACTGTCCAAACTGAAGGGCGCACCTCAGACTTCCCCCCGGGTTCCCCGGTCATGATAAGCGCATCAACCCCGCCATGAGCCGCAGCCCTTTTTCCCGTGCTATAAATTGAGCCCGCACAACTCTAACCCTCCTGCACCCGGGTCTCGCAACCGCTCTCGCTTTCGAGTCCATTTCTCTCCTCGAGTCCAATTCTCGCCCCTCTCTTCCCTGCAGGCCCCGAAAACCCCTGCACTTCCCTCGCTCCCTTCCAGGTAACAATATCGAGTTCGCATCGTGTGAGTACGATCCGGACACTGCGCATCTCTCCTAGACCGTCTGCTAACTCGACTCGTCTGATGTGCGCCGAAGACAACCATGTCGACCAAGAACGTTGCTACCGCTACCCGTCTGTATCATCACTCGCACTGTCCAGTCCAAGCGATTCCAACCTGTCCACTGCCAGTCATCTATACCAACGCTCAGTCGATTACCCAGCCTGGCACAGGCGTTACAGCAGGAGTCACATCCAGCACTCACAATGGCAGTTACTCTGCGATGCGGAGACGTGAAACAGTGTCAAAGGTGCCACCTCATCACGAATGACGAATCAAGAACACAGGTGGAACCTTGACTAGGAGAGATGCTAGGACAGGATGTGCGATCTGATAGTTGGGCGATCACACTACTCGGCGTCAGGATCTCAATTGTTTCTTTCTGTGTTCTCTTCATTTACATCCTCTCGTTGTGCTCCTTCGCCTCTAATACCAACTATTTCCACACACTCTGCAATGAGTGGGAAACCCCAAAACCCTTGGATAATGCACCCCATCCAACGCTATAGTATTCTTGGACAAGTAGTAATGGACTTATCGGTGTCTTTTGTGGTTGTGTTTTGCTGAACACGGGGCCGAATTAGTGTTGTCCGCCGTGGGAATCGGTAACTCCTAAATCTCGAAACGATCACCTGAAACCTCCTCGCTTACTGCCTTGCGGACTTAACAAGCGTACCGGCTGGCACATGCTTTTTTAACATTGGCATAGTGTAAGACCCTGGAAGAGTTTGCTTTGGGGTTGATTCGAATGTGATAGGGACTAGAAGTTACGGACCGAGAACTTTACGGCAACCGGCACTACCAAGGCCCAGGTACGAGAGATCGCCGCATCCCACGCCCTGAACCGCCTCGGCTTTCTCGACGTCTGAGGGCTGTAGACTTTGGGGTTTGACCGGACCCAAAAGATTGGGACCAGGTCTGAGAATATTCTGCACTATGCAGTCAAATAAATACATTCAAATATGTCATCTCCAATGATGGTTGGATCGCTTTTGGAGGATGCCATTGATACTCTGAGCTCTGTTGTAAATATCCCCGACCCTCTGATTGAGCGAAGCCAGAGGGAGGGTTTTCTCAGCCCAAAATGTTCAGGCACGTTGTAACCGTTCCGCTCCGAATTCCCTGACGTCACCTCCGCGTTCTCCCGTGATTCTCGTTTTAGACCGCTAAGTCCGTTTGCCCCGCTCCTCTTTGCTACTTGGCGGGTAAACTGGTAATAAGTGCTGTGTCTTGTTATTTCGTTCTTCGGAATCTGATCAGAGCTCTCGACGCTTGACTTTCGGCCCCCCAGGTGAGGTTTGTATGCAGATCCTGCTGAACAATTTCGTTCGGACTCACCGGGCTCTATGGAGTTTACTGAACTTCCATACCTTAGGTCATTACCTAGATATGTTTGTCCTGTAATCCCTCACAAAATGTAACCCAAAGATAAGCAAATATGTTCGGTTCACGAGGTGTAGTAGGTCGCAAAGCCGTGGAAGAGCTCGTTTTCTACGCGGCTCTTCCGGACCACGACCTCATCACTTCTGCCCGAGCCCCATCAATAAACGCCTTCAATATCTTTGACTCGATGTAATACATTAGTATAATACCAGAATCTGGTATTTGCACCCCAATTTAGGCTAAATACTGTGTTGAGAAAACTCCATGTGCCGCATGCGAGACCTCGAAATGTCACTCGGGAGGGGTCTTACCCACTGTATTCCTAGATCTGAAGAAGGCACTGTGTTACATTGGGCACCAAACTCGCACTCCGGTGGGCGGGGGCTGTTCGTCGTCCTAGTTGCCGGCGTCATTCTCGTTAGAGTCCAAGTCCAGATATGACGGCCAACGCCCGTCGCCCAGTAAGCCCGCAAGGACGACCGACTGCCAACCTTCACTACAATATCATAAACGGTGTGAATTAGTGAGCTGGGCAATGGCTGTTGTGGTAATACTAGCTGATGGGCAATGTACTCTACAGCTTGATTGGTATTAGGTACTGCAGCACCTTGCGAGCATCGGGGTTCGTGGTTACTACTAGCTCACAGATCCTAGATATTTGCAGCCAGGTAACTACTGCATCGCGACCAGTTACAGCATAAAATGATCTCCAGAGATAAGGTGAGATGTGGGGTATGTGGAATTGTGTTCTTTGGTGTACTAATCGGCGTGATTGCGGTTGCATAGACCCTGACCAATGCACGGCGGCGACGAGGACGACCAGCTGCCTCCAGCCTCCAGGCTGATACTTTGGAGCCTAACACAGCACGGTGCTTTCCTTTGGATCTGACTATTGAACTTCCCAGAGGTGTAGCCTCTGCAGAATGGAACCGGCCTCTCGAGCCCGGCACGGGGTTTTTTGAATGTTGTAGCTAGAGTATTTAACCTAACTTAGTGTGTAGAGCCCAGATTCTCGTATTAAATTAATGTATTGCATCGATTACGACGGATTTGAGGCGTTTATTGATGGGGTGTGAACAGAAGTGATGAGGTCGCAATCGGGAGCGTGGTGCGTAGGAAAGGGAGCTCCTCTATGGGCTATATTGTGTCCGTAAACTCCGTCACACACAACTCACCCCCTCCCCTCACACACACACACACCCACTACCTTCAAGCTTCACTGGGACTACCTATGCATGAGGCATGCGAGCGAACTGAATCGCGCTTTTGTAAGGGAGAAATGTGGATTCTGGGATCCTCCTGGAGGCCGGGCTGGGCGGCGTTCTTGGCCATTGGTGGTCAAACGCCTTTGCAATTACAGTCCAGCCTGAGGGTGCACATACAAATTAGGCTCGATTAAATTAACTAAAGCATACCTGCTTGCGTTCTAATGCACCCGTGCTATTGCAGACGTACCAGATTTGATTGTACGGCCATCCAAATGCGGCTCATTTCTGCGAGCTGGGCAGGGTGTTGACTTCCTTAGAAGGTATTGACCAATTGGCACTCATTAATGGTACAACAAGTAGCTATGATTGTGAGCACTACGAACTCAATGAATCACATTAAAAATGGGGCGCTCGGGATTGACCAGCAATGTGGGCGCGTCTGTTCGGCACCGAACGCCCATCTAGGTAATGACACGGCCCCGAGTCCAATAAACATGTTGGAGCTACAAGGGTAAGTTACTAGACTTAATCATCCAAGTCTGAGCGAATTATCTCAGCGAATTCATTTAGAAAGGCCTGCACGGGCTGTTCGTACTCCCCCTGCTGACCAAGCGCCTCCTGAGGGCAGTATTGCAGAAGGGCTAGGGGACAAAAAAGAGTATTCAGCCTCATCACGCTCTCGCTTGAGTCTGAGGACCGTTAAGGTGCCATGTACGACGTGAGACAGCGGAGTCGTAGACTTGAGGCCCCCCCCGGGTTTGCATCGGCTACCCATTCCTCTTGACCTCAATTTGCTTCTATAATTATTTTTTTGATTATTTTTTAGTTGTTATAATAACATATTATTTTTTTAATGGATGGATTTGGTTCACTGGTTCGCTCTCGAGGTGTTGATGTCAATCCGACGAAAGGGGGAGTTCCGGATGTGGCTTTGAACAGGGGCTAGGCTCGATATCCAAGGCCGTCAAGTGCTGCTTTGAACATCGATCCATAGCTGATAGTGATATCTCGGAGGAACACGAATCTCCCGGCTTTCAAGGTGGTCGTGAACAATAACTGCTCCAATGAAAGGGCGCTCCATAATGATCTCGGCAACTACTCCCTCGTCAAGGTCCGTAAGTTTGCCCTCCGTGATGTCCGTGAATGCAGGTCGCTCGCTTCGGCAACCGGCTTGCTTCAGATGGTCTATTAGAACCCTCAGAATCGTACTGTGGAGGAACATCCGTCGTGCTGTAGTCTGTCCAATGCGCTTTGCAGCTGCGATGTTGATATCGAGGCGGGAGTCCTTGAGAAGCCGCGCGTCGGTAGGGACCTTTTGACAGTGCCGAAGGAACTCGTTGATAGCACCCAAGTTCGCATTCTCGATTCGTAATTGAATTGGCATTTTAGTGTGGAACATGCACTTAGGCTCGTGCAAGGGAGCGCAGCGTCACCGGGTCTCAGGTCCGATTTCGAAGTAGGTCGGCGCTGCCCCTGTGGCCCTTTCCCAAGCCAGGGGGCACTTCGATGAGTACCCACGACTTACAGAATCATATATATATTGATTTGGGCACTTATAAACCTATTATATACTGAGTGTGGGTTGGGTGTGTGTCGGGTATGTGTGTGTGCGCACGTGATAATTTCCGGACACTATATGTGCCATGCTCCTCCACGCCTTCCGGCCTACAGCACACGAGTCACAAAATCCGTCTGCATACCTTTCCTTTTTGCTTTTACCAGGAGCAGGAGAAACGGGTTGGGTCAAAGCGGTGGCAGGAGTTTGTGCTTTAACGTGGACTTTGCTTAGCAGCCTGTAGTCTTCCTTCCACCCCTGCGGTCGTCATTCCTTACTTAAACATATTGTGGCTCGTTTACCTTTTGCAATCAGGTCACCATATATCCTCACTCTCATAGCTATGAGGCCATTGCACGGAGTGGTCGTGTCGCTGTAAGTTTCTTGATACACTCTCATACAAAAGGGTTGAGTCTGATCAGGAAATTAACAACTGGTGTTCAATATATATGTATGTATATATAAGATTGGTAACTAAATGCGTTAAACGAGGAATATACGCTTCTTGATAAGAGGGTCGGGGAAATGGCGCGTGCGCGCCGCTACGATGAGGAAGTACATAGTGGAAGAGGGCGATTCCCACTAGGAGATACTCCCCCGCATCTCTCCCTTTACTCCTTCGAGGACTATAAATATTAGTTCGAGTAATTCTAGAATGGAAATTCCTTGAGGTAATGTATGGGGCGCTTGCATTAAGCCTACATAACAACTTGGAGTGCTCACCTCTCAACCAAATCTTCTCTGGTATATCGGTAGAACATCACCCTGTCAAGCCACATGACCTAAAAGTCAGAGATGCTAGCCATCTTTGAGAATGTGACTTCTCGGCACATGGTGGAACTGCATGAAATATCAAGAGTCATTACAAGGACATCCCATTATTGATTACCCAGAGACGGTCAAATTTCTGAAACACATACCTGGAGCGGTGCACATGATCATGTAAGAGGAGTATCTAAAGTGAGCGGGACTGATTGAAAGTCCGATTTAACCGTCTTGGCGCCCAGTCACGTGCCCGTGAAACAGTTTGGTTCGCAACTTTGAACCGCGCACACAACAGGGCCATCTTCGCATCTCATCTTCAAATGGCAGTAGACTCTAGGTCTGCAGGGGCCCTAAATGCACCGCGGGGCAGCAATCACAGCCGAAAGTAGGATTCGCAAGAGGAGCTCAAACTTACACTTTTCGCCAGCACGAGTTCTCGTTCGACCATAAGCAGCCCTCCATCACGCCCAAGTAAGACAGCAAGCGCAAAACCGTTTCCTCTCGCGGACTTTGGGTCCATTTTGGTGGACTAGACATCAGTAGAGGATTGAGATGTATTGATGGAGATTGACCCGGAGCTGTGCAGCCGGGCCAGAGGGATAGGGGTCTCTGTCAGGTAAGGTTTAAGGACCCTCAGCACATAATCTTAGGCTGATCCTCTCTCGGGATAGATCTGGCTGAAGAAGGTCAACCTTGTGCGTGGGCCAATAGACGTCACTTTGCCACCGCAGCAAGGGCGCGCAATGGTAGGCTTGAACATCCTTATGGTTAGTGCAGCTTATTTCCTAATGCGCACCTGCTAAGATGTTTCGCGCGATTAGAGACCGCGCCCACTGGCTCTGAGAACAAGCCCATCTACAAAGCCGCAGCCAAAAGCCATGTTCGCGCTGCGATGGAATGCTATAACGCAGTCGTCTTTGCGTGCGGCCAAACTGCGTCAGGCAAGACCTTCAGCGTTCACGGGTCCGAGACCGAACGAGGCATCACCTCTCGTGCGATGAAAGACGTCTTTACGTGCATATGCAACACAACCCGCCGGCAGTTCCTACTCAGGGCATCGTACTTTGAGATATTCAAGGAGCGAATTACGACTTCCTCTCGCCTTCGTCTGCTGGTGGAGCTGCTGATGGTCTGCCGCTGCAAGATAATGGCGTCGTGTCAGGGCTGAGTGGAGAACCTTCATGAAGTGTTAAGGGGTTGAAAGCAGTTCTTAACCGCGGAGAAGCCAACCAAAGAGCCGCAAACACTCATTGGAAACTTGGAACTACAGAAGCAATCGCAACTCAACGTCTTTCGCTTAGTACTTCTAGCGATTCAAGACTGGACCTCTACGGAAGACTTTCGATATTTCATGCACGGGCGGTTTCTAATGATGGTACGACTAAACTTTGAGGCAAACATTAGAGGGGAGGGGACACAACGAGGAGACTGTGAACAGCGACGAAGGGAACACGGAAATGAACAAGTGAAATCCTTGACAGCGAGTAGGGCGTTTGCCCAACTGTCAGCTCGCGCATCCTATCCCAGCATCTCTAATGGTCAAGGTTCCACTTGTATGGCTTATTGGTCATTCGCGACGAGGCGGCACCTTTGACACTGTTTCACGTCTCCGCCCTGGAGAGTAGGTGCCGCTTTGAGTGCTGATCGCGACTCCCGCTGTAACGGTTGTGCCAGGCTGGGTGGACGATTGAGTGTTCGTGGGTAGTTGCCTGGTTGGAATCGCTTGGACTGAACAGTGCGCGTGGTGATAGGGACGGGTGGCAACGTTCTTGGTCGACATTGATGTCTTCGTCGCGCATCGGACGAGTTAGCGGGGGGTCGAGGAGAGACGCGTAGTGATAGTACTCACCCAATGTTAGCGCGGGATCGTTACCTGGACGGGAGGTGAGGACACTATTCCAGTCATAGATACGGGCTGTTAAATATTTTCCCATCATATTCTACAGAGAAATGTGGTCGCTACGTTGGGGAAGTGGGCGGTGAATGTGCTACACTGACTTTCCCAAAGAAACTTTTTTAAGTGAGGTCGTGCCCTGCCAGTGGAAGCCAGTTTTTAATACCTACCATCTTGAGTAGAGAAATGAGACACTAAGATAAGGTATTCCGGTTTCTTGGACTCGGATCATTCGTACCTCCACATGTGCTGTCAGGATGTATTGCTAAACGCAGCACGGCACCGAGTCGCCCTGTCCGTGGACATCGCCAACGTTTCGATCCGAGCCCGAGAAACCGGAATACCTTACCTCAGTGTTTCACTGATCTAACCAAGATGGTAATTGTTAGACCCGATTGCCACTAGCAGGGCACGACCTCGCTTAACAAAGTTTCTTTTGGGGGAGTCGGCATAACACATTCACCGCTCACTCCCCCAACGCCGCCGCGAACAACATTTCTCTGTAGAATATGACCAAAAATATTTAACAGTCAATATCAATGTATGCCTGAGACAGTATTCATTTCTCGATCCCATTGTCCCTCTTCTATCTCTTCCACATCTTTCTCCACTCCGACAGCGACATGGACAGTGATTTCCGTATGAAACCTGCTATTGGAGATACTAGGATAGATGGGCGATCTGATAGTTGGGCGATCACAGTACAATTGCTTCTTTCTGTGTTCTCTTCATCCATATTTACCATCTCCTCGTTGTGCTCCTTCGCCCCCTTGCCTCAAAGTGTGTCAGGATATATTAGAAGGCTTGCATACTTCTAGTAAGATTACGGAATCTATTCTCTTGGGGCAGGACTTGTCATTCAAATGTTGATGTGGGACAGGATTTCCCTGATCCCCACTGCGGTAAGGATACTCTGGAAATATTCCTATAAAAATAGCTTACTACATAGAATATGAAGTTTTCATGCTACTCTAACTATGTTTGGCATGACTTCGCTTCCGTGGGACTTGCAGTGTTAGCATGCCGATCTCAGAGGACCGCTCACACTCAGCGCGCTCCAAGGCTAAAACAGCGGCACACATAAGCTAGGCCAGAGCACCGAAGCTTTATACAATCGGCTTCTCAATGCTATAAGCTTAGAAAGGCTCCGGCTCGGACGAGATGTATTGCACATTGATGGCCTTTTCTCACGTTCAACTGAGTCGCATGTAGGGACCCCGAGACAGGACTTGTACCTACGTACTTTTGTACCCATTCCTCGCACACGTTCTGGGTTCCGGTGAGAGTAGGGCCGCGTATTCACGCCCTTTGAGGCAGTTTACTCCGATACAATCGAGATTAGAACTTTGGCGACTCTCGGTCGGCCAAGATGGCTTGCCGCGCACAATTTTCGGGGTCATGCGTTTTTTCAGAGACAAGCGGGGTATACGTCATCGCCTTCAGGGTTCAGCTTCCGATTTCGAAGGGTTTCACTTTGAATCGGGGGCTGCCTTAAATCCCGCCGACATGAGCTCAGAGTCAGTGCTTCGAAATGTCACCCGTAGCCAAGAAGGCGCTTCAAATAATGGCGGTCGGCCATAGGCTAGAAACACCGATCCTCTTCCCGGACTTAAGCGCGCCTTCATTCGATCGCGGTAAGCACAGATGCCAATTCACACCTAAAAATTCTCGTTCTTGCTCATCCTTGACTTGTCGGTAGTTGGTTAAACAGGCAATCCTGATTCGCGTCGGTCACGGAAATCCTGAGCCTTATCAAGGTGGTGGGGTTGCTCCTCCCACGGTTCGGCCTTCAGCTGGAACCGGCCCAATTTCTATCTGCAGGCTCCTCCGAATCTCGTTCTCATGTTTTCGCCTACTAGATGACAGGCTCTCGCGTCTGGTGCACCATGCTCAAGGGGAGAAACCATGCTTTAACATCGGTGGCTAGTTACCAAAGCCGGCAGCAGTCGAACGCCCTAAGCACGTCACGCAGTGATGACGTTCATTTCATCTCAAGGAAGCGCTTATTCAGTTGAATTTCGGAATTTGTAGCCCTTAATAAACAAATTAACCTCACAACGTCACCTCCCAGAAGCAACGGTACGTCAAGTTTTCCAGGAGGGAACCAACCGTAGTACACCCAACCTGGCGCCCAAATATCATGAAGAGACTCACCAAGGAACCGCACTTCTCTTTACTTCCCTGCCCGACTTGATCAGCACCCGAGAAAAGGTCTCTGTCCCTTTCGAAACAGAGCACCTGGCTGGCCCACGACAATAGTTGAGCCTGCTCTTTTACGATCTAGCCACTGTCTTCCTTTGCCGGGAATGCACCCGCCTCATTTTAGATGATCTATATCGGGATGCAGCTACATAGTAAAACGACTGGGTGGTATGCCTTGACCACGCCTACCAAACGCGTCACCGGCCGCGAGTTCGACCTTATCTTCACTACTACTACGACAATGGATGCACCTAGACAGCACGGAAATAATTGACATCATGGATCTCGAGATATATACCCATCGTAGGTGCCAGATAGCGATCACTCGCCGTGGGACGATGAGGGAGATGTCTAGAATAAGTAACACGTTGCGGACGTGCGGGAAGCGGCAGACCCCGCAGTCCTTCCTGCTGCAATGCCCTAAGGACGGTCGATCACGGAAGCGAGGGTTACGTGACCTACGCAATAGACCGTATCATTCCTTTATTCCCCTTTTTTTTGCGAAACATGGGATTGCTTACTTGAGGGATTGAGAAAGGTTCCTCCCGTCGTACTAGTAGTTCGCCTCGCGGGCTGCCGTCCGTCAGACGGAGCTCTGATTCGTCGATGCTTAGCTTGCGATGGCCACCCTCGTCGTGAGGCTCTTTTATTGCGACGGTGGCTTATGAATCGGGTGAAGGACGTGGGCTCTATATATGTTTGTCAGCGTGAGGTGCGGGTGGGTCCATGCAAGTGGAGAAGGGCGGGGATCAACTGGGGAGTTACTTTACCAGAGACAGACCTTGCTGTATTTATAAAATGAAATAGAATCATTCTGCAATAGTTACCAGGCGCGATTGAAGCTTGGTTAAATCTGTCTACCGACGTGTCTGCGTCGATTTGGCTGCTTCTGTCGATAGCTTCCTTCCCATTGCTACGAACACACTTCCTTAATGTAGTAATCATCAGCTGAGAATACGGATCATAGGCTCCAGATACTGTGAAAGGGAGGGGGGGTGGTATCGGCGATTGGTGTTCAGGTGTCTTGCACGACCTGGCCGATGGTTGTGCAAATGCATACGCTATTTCCTCAGGATATCTGAGGTAGCCGCAATATGTCTCTGGAGCTTGAATCATTGTTAATGAATGGGTGCAAACGCTTTTGGAGGATGCCATTGATACTCTGAGCTTTGTTGTGAATATGAGGAAGTACATATTGGGAGAGGGCGATTCCCACTAGGAGATACGCCCCCGCATGAGTTCCTTTACTCCTTCGAGGACTATAAATATTAGTTCGAGCAATTAAGTTTAACTACAATGGAAACGTGTTGAGGTGATTTATGGGGCGCTTGCGTACAGCCTACGTAGTTACTTAAAGGGCTCACCTCTCAACCAAATCTTCTCTGGTATATCGGTAGAACATCACCCTGTCATTTAGGTCCGACTCCCAGGAGGAGGGCATAAAATAGGCGCCGGTGAAGAGCTGGGTTCGACTCCCAGGAGGAGAGAATGCTTTTTGCATCGTCGAGGTAGCTGTTACCGCAGCGAGTGGTTTATTTTAGCCGCTTCTCCACCCAGGAAAGCTCTGCTACGCGCCTGACGCGACCATTTCCCACGCTGCGCCACCGGAAATACTACTTTACTTTACTCTATTTCTTTTTCTAACACCCGGTCTGGAGACCAGCGTGGGAACCCTGGTCAAAATGCCGCGCCGATGCTCACCGAGCCCAGCCGGTTGCCCGCAAGGAATCCTCTTAGAAACACCACCCAGCTCGGAGTTCTTATATTAGATCGCATGAATATGTGCAATGGAAGTCGGCGGGAGACACTCGTGCAGGAGTTTGGCTCCGTAGATGGGCACGCGGCAAGCGGTAGAAACAACCGCGGTTACCAAAAAAGGAACCCGCTCCGACGCCGGACAGCACCCTTTCCTGACCCACTGCCCATGAAAAATGCTCGCGAGCACAGCCAACCATCTTGCAATGTAAGTAGCCTCCCGGTTTCAGGGGGTCACGCAGGCTCAATTTGCACCCGTGAGAATCTGGAGAGCTCCCAGCTTGCCGCGTTCCCACGCACGTTCGCCCGAACTCCCCCATTGCCCCATACGACTTCCAGGAGGAGAGCTTATTGGTTGCATAGTTTTATCATATCGTTAGCACCTTATCCCGGTTATATTTGCTCCACTTTTACTCCGATTTACTATATTATAGCAGTTCCCGTATCTGGAACGTTCTACTGAAGGGTCAGAAGCCGCGGTTTCCCACGATGCGCCACCGGAAGTACCGACTTTGCTTCCCGCTCTTCCTCATTCTAACACCAGGTTCATGAAACTACACGGAAACACCGTTCAAAAGGCCGCGCCAATAGTCACCGATGGCCCAGCCGTTTGCCGGCAGGAACCCTCTTAGAAACACAACGAGTTCAACGTCCTAGTGTCGGGCAAGTCCTAGTGTCAGGCCCACGAGTTAGTCCAAGTCTCACGGTTGTGTGTAATGAAAAGTGGGTGGGGGACGCGCGTACGGGAATTATTAGGCACAAGGCAAGCGGCAGAAATAACCGCCGCTATAAATGAAATCGGCTCCGACGCCGGGCAACACCCTTTCCTAACCCACTGCTCTGACAACTGCTTACGAGCACATGTCTACCATCTTATGATGTAAAGGGCGTTGCGTAGGCACGTTCACTGCTCCCACGCCTAGACCATGCTTCTCTCTGGCGCATTCCTTCGATCACATCGCGCGCGCCTCAGGCGTGGACATCTCCGAAGCCCAAGAACGCCCGTGTATAGTGCGCCTCAGACGCATGTCCTGAATGAGCATCGGAGACTAATGAAATATCAAGGCTTAAACACTGTACTTTGGTGCGAGTAACGATATAAGTTCCGGGGCTGACTCGAATGGAGCCCCTCAAGACTTAAGGGCTCCCCAATAGCGCCGGCCTCGGTTTTTGACAGCGTCGCCTGCTTTCTCCCGGTAGCTCATCCCACTGAACAGCCCCCATAAATATGTGCAACAATCCCTCTATCCGCCCGTTGGAGCGCCTCTCTAGGGTGATCTCTGAGACTCTCGTAAAAGGACCAAGCATCCTTAGGTAAAGAATCTAGTGCGTCAATCAATCTCCGACGCTAATAGACGGTGATGAAATACCGATAGTCAGATACCCGTAGTGGGCCGAGCCTTTCACAGGAGCTTGAAGAACCTTCCTCTTCAGATTGGTAAGGAGTGCTGCTCTGCTTTACGGGTTAGCCCATTTTTGACACGACTCTCGCCTTTCTCCGCAGGCCGTGCCACCCATATTATTATTGTACGTGATGCTCTCTTGTTACTGGCAATTATAATTCTAAGCCAATCTTTTACAGATTAGTTTATCCTATCCAGGAATGCATCTCCTGGATGATGGGGCTAATATGGAGCTCAATGGAACCAAATATGACCTATTCCTACTTCTTCAACATTTCGATTGTAGGTAGCGACATTCCCCCTGACAAGGAGTCTGAATAACCCTTCACTTGCTCTTTCAGATTGCCATAAAGGCAATCCGATCAATTTCACTATTATCAATGACTTTGAGGTGGAATTTACCGATTCCACCGGAGTGAGGAAGATCATCCCAAAAGTCGACGCGGGTCGAGACTCGATTGTGTGTTGAGGCCACTGAGCTAATCCTGAGCACTTATTAATTCTCGTCACTCCATAATAGAGGACTACAATCCAGAGAATTATGCGGACCGCGGAGCCTACCTCCAAAATCGCGTTTTTCTGTAAGTCTATCTTCTTGGCATAGTAGGTAAGAGCAGTTTGCTAACTATCAGTGCAATAGATGGGGGTCACGGCGAATACGCCGAGGTCAACATGATGGGTGGTGCAGATGGAGAGGACAGCGACTTCCAATGCATCATCGCCGCCGACGGCCGAAGAATATACGGAAAAGAACTTCGTTCTTGGTTTTGCGACGCAAGATATTCTTCAGTCGCGGTCACGGTAAGAATAACCACATCACATTACTTTGCGCAACATGCTGATAAGTTTATCTTAGGCCGTATTTGATACGTGCCACAGTGCTGGGTCAATGGGCAAGCGTTTCCTGATTTATTTATTAACTTGGCTTCAACTGACATTCTTTTTCCGAAGGCCTCCCTTATACCTATTACGTCAAAGGGAAGACTGCTAAGCCTTGTAAGGTGCCTCGCAGGAGGCTCCCGATTCCATTGGTAAGACATCGCTTAGGCACCGAATGTGCCGACGACTAACTCGCTGCTCTTCACCAATATCAGGTCCAAATTTCAGCGGCACAGATTGACCAATCTGCCTACTCTCAAAAGTTTGCCGATGGGTATTACGGGCAGTTGACCCACTGTTTGGTCGATTATCTCGAGAGTCAGTTTTCTCCATCTCAATTTGACGCGTTCTGACCATGTGGTGCTCAATAGATACCGACTTTCCTACGATGGAAGGCCTCGCTGTGTACCTTGACGCGAACTGCGACCCAACTGGGGAGCAGGTGCCTCAGGTATGCGCCTCACACAAGATTGGATGACCGGTTTTGGTATTCCAGGTGTCCATGATTTAGGGGCCCTATTCCCCGCCACCCTCATCTAAGGATTACATGTCGCCAAGTCATTAACAGGAAAGACATTTCACCAATTTAAAGTCCGATAAAGTCAGCCTATAACTGTCAAAATCAGAGACTTGCTTTTGGGTATTTTTATATGGATTCTACTTCATAATCCGAAGTTTCCGCTACGGATGTGGCGCGAGGAGGCGATTCTTTCCCACGGTACGCCACCCCGAATTCCTAACGATGTCTATGCTCTGCCTTACTCGAATCCTCGTGGCTAGAGTCTAAACCAGCACAAAAACTTCAGCAGTAATTTTTGCTGGTTTTTACTGCCGGCGTATTCGGTTACTTATGGGTATCTTTGGAGAATTACAGGCGGTTCGGAAACCTCATGGCACGTCCGCAGTTTGGTCCAGGTCCTATGAATGTGTGCAGTGGAAATAGGGGGCAGGCACTAGTGCAGTTTTCTTTACCTCCGCTTATAGGCACGAATTGAGCGGCAGGATTAACCGCCCGGCCTAGAACTGATGAGGGACGAGGTGGTTCCCATTACCCGTTTGTTTCGTTGCTACCTCTACACACGCCGTCGGACCCACGACCAATAACATCTCGGGTCTACACTTGCTCTATACCTGGGCTTGTGCGCATATGCTACCAGGAGGGGCACTGCATGCAGAGGCCTCGTTTAAGCGTTGCTTCGGCCATGCTGCTCGTACTGCCGTGCATGTGATGTGCCACGATAATCTCACCGCAACTACAAACATGAAACGCGCCACCTCCTACTTCATTAGCTACGATGGCAGCTGTAAAAAAAGGAGGACGCCCAGATTATAGCGATTTGTCTGCTAATTTGTTGTCCTGGAATGTTGCGATACCTCTTCCCGCATCCTCTCTACCGAATCGGTGCGCATTCCCCCCCCCCCGACCGGACGCTCGCGAGGCGAACATCTCTGCTAAATTTGAGTATATATATCTCAGGTGAATCGCAGGCCCAGCTTCCTCTATCGACCATTTTCCTTGCCACAAACAGCATGACGATTTCTAATACACTCGCAACTTCTGCTCCGCACAGCATTTCCGGGTCAACTTCAGCAAGTCTGACAGAAACTCGCCGCGTTCTGCCGTAGGCTACATCTTTGCATCAAACTTAAAACCATACTGATCGCAATCTTGTTTCGGACTCACTAGTTGGCCGGGCACAGCACAATCCGTCTTGCGACAGAGAGGGACAAGGTTTCCCGGCTTCTATGGCCCTTGGAAGTGGTGGCAATCTATATGCCCACTACGGCTGGCTCAACCCATCTCCGATCGTTTGGAGAATCTGTCTCCGGTGAATGGTAAGAGATAATGATACCGCCCAGTGGACAACGTGCTCACGCCTCTCTACGCTGTCAGACCATGTTACGCATGTTATTATTGCGAGTTCTCCTCCACGTTCTGCCAGAGATATAGCATGCTAATACCTCGTTCAGACCAGTCTATCTTATCCCGACATGTATCGTGTCGACGACGGTAGCCGTATGGAACTCCGTGCAACCAGGAATGACTTTTGCCTTCTGCTTCGACATTTTAACTGCGAGTATTCTTCCCCTGCATCTCACGTGCATGTAATAATATTCCATTTCAGATTGTCACGAAAGCAATTCCATCAATTGGACGCTTCTTAACGATTTTGAAGTCGACTTCAGCGACTCCACTGGAGTCCGCAAGCTCATCCCAAGGGCTGACACGAGCCGAGCCTCTTTGGTTAGTTCTATCACTCCAGACTGGTCGGTGTAGCATCTGAGTGCTGGACATCGCCTAAAGAGGTGTACAATTCAAAGGATTATGCGTGGCGCGGAGCCACACGCCAGGGTGCTCTTTTTCTGTACGCCTTGCTAAAAGAATAGGAGTCTTGGAGCTTTCCTGATCCTCCCAACGTCAACAATAGTTGGAGGGCACGGTGAGTATGCCAAATTCAGCAGGGTTGGGCTTTCAACCGGAGATGGCTGTGATTTCCAAGCCATACTTGCTGGAGATGGCAAGACAGTCTACGGAAAGGTATATAAGACACGCGAGCACGATAATTAGTTTACAGTTATTGATTCTAAACTGCAGGAACTCCGTTCTTGGTTTTGCGACGCTAGATACCCCTCCATTTCTGTTACTGTGAGTGCTATCATGTTGATTCAATTCTTACGACAGGCTAATGGATCCCATCCAGACTGTCTTCGATGTAGGTTCACTTTTGAATCTTCAGACTCGGACGGACGCCTGCTGACGACAGACAAAGACATGCCACAGCGGAGGATCTCTTGGTGAGATCCATCGTCTTCAATGCTACGAGCACGACTAACATTTCAACCGTAAAGGTCTCCCCTACACTTACCAAACGAAAGGAAAGAGCACTAAAGCTTCCAAGGTCTCTAAAGCTAGGGTTCGGATCCCGATTGTGAGTCATCTCGAAACTCGGCTGTCCCGCCGCTGATAATATGTGCATTGCCGGTGTCTAGGTTCAAATTTCAGCGGCCCGACCAGACCAGACCGCCCTATCTCGCAAATTCGAAGACGGTTTCTATGGGCAGTTGACTTACTCTTTAATTCAATATCTCAAAGGTTTGTTTGGCAGCGGCCCGTTCTCTCCCCTTATCTCCTTCTCATAATTCGATCGTTCTTTCGTCAGGTACAGCGCATCCGACCATCGAAGGTGTAGCGAATTACCTTGTGGAAGCGTGCGATCCCACAGGAGATCAGCTTCCACAGATCTGTAGCTCTAGGAGACTCAAAGGACGAGTATCTCTGTTCTAGCCCTCTCGCCTTCCAATCTGTCGGGCCCGACCATGACAACGCATGCAAACACTCGCTCCAGAAGCTGATAAACTCAGCTCCTGCAGAATAACTTTATTCGCTGACTTATTCTAGGTTAAATAGTTAAATAGTCCATGATCTACTTCCCAAAGGCTTCGGATGTCTCGCTCGTTTGTACCGACAGACCTGCACGTGCACCGCTCTTCAGGATTCCATGTCACTAAGTCATTTATCTAAAGACCTTTCACCAGTTTCAGCTCAACCTTCCACTCCCATGAGGGTTGCTTTCGTCTATTTTTTGCATTTCATTTCAATTCTATCTCAATTGTGCTTCATAAGCCGGAATTTCCGCTACGAGTGCGGTACTCCAGGGAAGCGGCACTTTCCCACGGTACGCCACCCAGAATCCCAACGATGTCTAATGCTCCCCCTTATTTGAACCCTTATAGTCAGAGCCTAAACCAACACATCAACATCAGTCAAAATTTATGTCGGTTTCCGTGACGGCAGACTCCAGAGCCGGTTTCTGGTTGGAATCTTGGAGAACCATAGGCGGTTCGGAAACCCCAAGGTCCGTAGTTTGGTTCAGGCCCTATGAATGTGTCCAGTGGCAAATCGATGATAGACACTAGTGCAGTATTTTTGCTCCGTTAATGAGCACGAAGCGAGCGGCAGGATTAGCCACCCGGCCTAGAACTGGTCGGGCCGACAGTTTGGGCAACAGCACCCTCGTGTACCGTTACCACGTCTACACACGGCGTCGTGCCCACAACCAACCAATGATCTTGCATTTCGAGGCTCTGCGCCCGTTATAGGCTCTATATTATGCGCGCTTGTGTCTCGAGAGAGGCAGTGCATGCAGGCGTCTGGTTTAATCGTTGCTCGGGCAATCCTGCTCGTGCATGCAGCGTTCCACGGTAATGTGATCGCAACTACGATAGTGAGACGCGCAAACTGCTGCTTCATCAAGTAAGATGGAAGCGTAAAGAAACGTAAGACCCTTCAAATTGGGTTATATTTCTACTAATTTGTTGGCCTGCCCTATTGCGGTACAGGTTCACTCTCCCCCCTCTAGCGAAGTGCTACACAGTGTCCTCGCCCGCCGAGCACACCCGAAGCAACCTCGGCTGAATCCGAAAATTATATTTTATATTAGAACGGCTTGGTTTTCTTTCTATCGACCAGCTTCTGCGCTACAACCAGTATGACGCAGTCAGATACACTCGCATCCTGTGCTCCGGGCAGCATCTTCGAGCCAGCTTCACGAATTTATCACTCAGAGTCACCTTAGAGACAAACAACTCGCTCGCACGATGGCTGTGGCAGGTGGGTGGAGGAACACATTCGAAATGGTAGCCCAAAACTCCAAGCCGCACGTTGGAGTACCCACCACTGTCCCCTGAAGTTTCAGCCGGGAAGTCGAGAGCACGCGTTCAAGGCTGCTCAGAATCGTAGTGCAGTAGATGTCTCAAAGAAACGACATGGGAAATCTATTCTATGAATCACCGTAGCCCTCAAAGACGATTTTCTGTAGTTTGGACGCTCTAAGTCAATGTAACAGAAAGCTGCATCAGTGCTCGACACTCACAACAGAAACAAAGCCTTCCGTATCAGGTCTGGAGGGCCTCAGCCAGCGAAGAACATGGGGTGATATAGACACATAGGATCGGAGCGTCTCGGTACCTAAAGCGATTTTGAGATAGGTTCCCTAATGCTTATTAGGGGGCTTACCCCCGTCGGGCTTGGGGTATTCGGCCGAAATCTCCCCATCTTTGGAAATTGTCCAAACTTTCCGCTCCATCGCCCAGGACACCCTTGATTTTGTAGTCCAAAATGCGCAACAGGTTGCAACACTCCGCTGGATTAATAATTCCCTGTCCTTTCGATTCTGTAGAAGGGTCTCACTTTGTAGCCTTTTTGAGCCAGTTGTTTCCACCAAGACTGCCCCAAACAAGTGCGAATGTATTGGTGACTTGAGCTTGTCGAAGCTCGACGGCACCGTCCTGCTCGGACAGAAATTATCCAAAAGGTCCCAGCGACTAGGACAAGAACTGGACAAACTTACAAGGATTTGAATTTCAAACGCTCCTTTAAGAGATGGCGTAGTGAATGAAACGGCCAAGGCGTCGCCACGCGTCTCAGATGTGACTAGATAATAGCCCTGACCGTTGGCAGTACCCGCGATATAGCCGAGAGGGCTACCATTGGAATATTGAACTCTCAAATAACCCCTTCGTACTATAGGACTGGAGCTTGCTGCCTATCATGGGTTATCGGGACTGTGGGTATCTGTAGGAAAATTGGATATATCAAATGACACTCACCGGAGGCGGTGCGGCGGGCGTGGGGATGGCGGCAGATGAGGCCAAGGTCGGAATCGTATGCGAGCTTTAGGAAATTGTGGGTTAATGTTGTGTTTTCAGCTCGTGGTTACACTTACGTCGGTGCCGAAGCAGCTTCTCTCCCGAACCTCGCTACCAAAGCAGGTCGCAACCGGCTCCAGTCATTTTGCGCGGCTTCATCAAGGTCTTCATACCAGTAGAAAGCCTCTCCAATAAAGCATGTGGAGGCAAAGCCTGCCATCCACTCGTTGTCGCGATGTTTACCTTGATCAAACGCACGTCGTCGGACTGTAGCCACAAAAATTTCACACTCTTCGGGACTTTCTCCCTTGAAATACAGAGGGCCTGAATCTAGATGCAAGAGCACTCAGAGGATGATGTAAAGTCGTATATCAGGTGAGGGTGACTAACTTGGATCGGCCATCCTCGTTGAAGGCGGAGTGGCTGTGGCTGATAGGTGACAGCCGTCCAAACATGGGTCAACACGAGGTTGTCGGAGGTCGGACCGTTGACCGACCGCATGCGGGTATTTACCAAAGGTTGTTGTCACAAGAGCGCGCAGTACTCCGATCATCCACTAGCTTCTTCCGCTTATATCCGAGAGCAAAGGGTTGTGTCCGATTTAAACTCCCGACTGTTTGATTGAGCGAAGCCAGGGTCAAAATGTTCAGGCACATGGACACCCCTTCGAGCATTAACGTCGCTCCCCGGGATATGGCTGACTTACGTTGATGACTGTTCACTTATGTGCCTGAGCAGCCTAACAATTGTTCTTGTGAACTTGGCCCGTGCCGCCCTCACGTGTCCCCATCACCCATAGTCCCGTGGTGCATTGACCCTACCTCTGTCTTAGCAATGCGCTCAAGATATTCGTTGGCCCTGGAACCCGCCTATTACCGCCTGGACGTGTTCGTAGCTGGAGCTTTTGGTGACTATCTCTTTCTGCGCGCTCAGTGGCAGACGTTCCTCCTTTCAGCTCTGTCTGGATAATTGTGAGCGCGTGGTGGTTGGCACCTCGATTTCCACCTGACAAAAAAGATTGAAAGCTTGACAGCCCCCGAAGCCCTATTGGCCTCACGCTTATACCACGATGTCCCCTTCCTTGAAACCGGAGTGAAGCGGAGGTGTGGGCTCAATTGTATCGGATATAATGTTGGTTCACAGCCGTAGCCCCAGCTTTCGGTCACGTTTACCATATGGTGTCTTCCGCAAGAATTCGGTGTCATCAGATAAACCAAAGAATCAAATAAAAGTAATATGAGGAGATATGGCCGTGGTCGGGGGGCCATCCGAATGATGCGTTCCGTGGAGCCTTGATCGCTGAATGTGGTAAGAAGCTAATTGCCCAAGTATTTCCCATATTGAATCCCCTCTCGTAAAGGGGCATACGCGACAACAAATGTACGCCAGGGAAACATCACAGCAATCCACCTCTAACGTGCTGGATATCCGCTTGCTTGGATGAGTTTGTTCGGAACTGCGAGTCAGCCTTCGTGTGTCCCTTCATCATCCTCCTCTTTGAGAAGACAACTCCTGAACTCCAGCCCCCTACTACTGTCAGACTATATCAAAAGGTTGAGTCATGAAGTCATATGGTAGAGAGGGTGTACCTGATTTAACTTGAACTACGGACTATTTCTTTCGACAGCATGATGCCGGACCCCCCACCTACCGCAAAAGTGCCGAGGCCGAACGAAAACGAGTCAAATCCCAGCTCTCTAGTCTCTAGTGCCAACGAAACTTCTCGGCGCCGCTCAACTCACATTAACGATCTTCCATTTGACGTCCTCATTCTTCTTTGGAACCTCGCTTGGGACAGGAACGGCAGCGATCTTTT
>WSTX01000046.1:0-28449 GCA_019633405.1 Tulasnella sp. 408 | reverse complement strand
GCCGTTTCCCCATTGACGGCACCCTTCGCGATCGTTCCCATCGTCCCGAACATTCCCTTCTTCTTCTGCATATGGCGGGCGTGGAGTCACTGGCGAGGTATGCTACCCCATCCAAGTCACCTAAGACCCTGTGCTCACCCGTTTGACGCACCGTAGCCTATCGAGGAGCCAAGTTCCTAACCGAACTCATAGAGCATCGTTGCTTGGTACCTACGCCCCACCCGGCCCTTGAGGGGTACTATAACTCTGTCACCTCCGCGCAATCACCAGGAAACGCGCCTTCAGCATCTTCAACCACCACGGACTCGAAATCCCCAGGAGATCTCGTCGCCTCGCAAGCAGCCTCGAAATCCATCCCACCAGAGCCTCTCTTGCTCAGTCGCCCTCTGATACCAAAACTCCTCTCGGCAATCGAGCAAGACCTACCATTACCATCCTCTACAGCCGCTGTAGACGACGCGACACAGCAAGAAATGACGAAATTGACTGGTCTTGGGCCCGAACTTGCTCGCGCGGTTGACCAAGTTTCGCTTAGATTAAACGACAGCACGAAGTCAAATTGAGATTTGCACGGAAGTGTAGCGCGTTTTGTTTTCTAGACTGGACAACTATTTATTCCCTACTGTACTAGTATCACTTCGGTGTTGCCGGCTATAGACATAATCATCCCCCTTCGCTCAATAGACATTCAAGAGGCGACGCTTTTCATTTCATCGATAAAGTAATACACGTGTGGCATCTATTAAAGCACTATCTCAGTCGGTTTCTGGCAGTGCTAAGCAGTAGGGTGACGCAAAGTTTATTAGCGAGGAGAGACAAGTTGAACGCTCAACCGCTCTCACCGCCAGGCTACCCGGTGACGGGAAAAGGAGTTCCTTGACTCTTGTGCATCTCAATCAACGCGTCAATGGCTTTGTTTCTCTTTCGGTTCTCCTGTGGACTGAACGCTCTTTTCTCCCTCATGAGCCAATGCAGCTCATGGTGGACCCAGTTGCGACGTTCGTACGCGCGCTTGGCCTTCTGGGAGCTTGGAAAGAGGATCATGACGTGTTGCTTGTTGTCGCGATATCTCCACGTCTCGAGAACGACGGGCCGGGGAAGGATACTAGATGAAGAAATGGTCAGGCTTCTTGATTCGGCAAGGAGTTGCTGCGAACATGGCAAGGGCGAGACGCGGACGTACTTGAGGGAATCAAGGTATCCGGCAAAGATCTCCTCAGCATCTCGCGCTCCTTGAACGATCGAGGTAAAGATGAGAGTGTGCTCTCTGAAGGCGCGTCTAACCCCGGGCATTGTAATGGAGGTGATTGGAAGTGGGACAGGGAGTACTTTTACTTTCTTGGGGTGAGACTTAACTCTCCGTAGAGCGGGAATTTTCACAGCAGTCACGAAGCTCTCCGTTCCTGCCAGGTCCCGGTCAGAATAGTACTATTCCACGGACCGTTGGTGTCGATACCAATGTTTATAGAAATCAAATCGTCAGACAGCACTCAATTATTGGATCAAGTACACGAGTAAATACATCCTTCTCGCCTAGTGACGTCGGATTCCACGTCGCTCAGTCCTTCCAACAGCGCCTCATTCTTCCAACTCTAAAAGCTATACCCTCACCCCCATCTCGGGCACGAATTGCAATTAATGAAATGATGAAGTACACCAGCTCTATCTACAAAATAACACAATTCGATAAACACGGATGGCCGTTGAATATTGAAGCGATCACTGCAGGTCATTGCCCACGACCCTTACGAGCATGTTAGCGAGAGCGGTGGCGAGGCCATGGCAGGTTCTCCAGGGGAGCGTTGAAGCATGTCCACCACCGACAAATGCCCCGCTTTATCTCCTCATACTTGCCTCTCTTATCTCAGTCGTTGCAAATCTTCTCGTCTTAGCCTACAAGTCTAACGACATTGGCAGCCCACCCAAAAATTTGGAGGGTTTCCTCCTATTCTCCTCCAGTAACCTTGTTCAGTTTCGGGTCGGATCGGGAAGCGAGGGAGCCTGTGAGGGAGTTCTGGTGCGACGATGAAAAAGAAATCCGTTAGCGGCTTGTTGCAAAAGTCTCGACAGGTGCCAAACCCTGTCTCGGCTGCATGAAGTAACTTGCTCATATGCATAGCAGAGGTGCGTACAAGGTATTTGAGAGGCCTCAGTGCACGGGCACTGGCTTTAGAACCATTGGGTATCGCTTGGGGTGGAAATCAGAGGTCGGTTCGGACCGGGTTGGCCCAGGTTGAATGGAACGTTTTTTCAAGGAAAAAGTGGTACCGGAAGGGCGGATAAGCAGAAATGGAGCTAGTTGGTGAGCGTTTCGACATTCCTGGTGCCAGAATTTCCGTGCCTTCCTGCGAGAGCACTTTGCCGAAAGCGAGCGGGAACGTCGTAGGAGCTAGTCCGGCCACGCCTCAAAAGTGGAGCAAAAGCGCCGTTGCTGACGTCATCGACATGGGGTATGTGAGACTGAACACCTGATTGCAATGAAAAACAGATGAGAAGTAGTAGCTGGGGTGATGTAACCAATTTGTCATACCCACCAACTCCTCAACGGTCAAAGCCCCGGTCACGATCGGAGCACCCATCCAGGTCGTTGTCAGGTCGCTCCGAACGGACCGTTGACCGAACCACTCTGCACCAAGAATCTGAAGTATAACTGAAAAACAAAAGATCGTAGATGCGAAGGGAGCCAAGTGGTGGATGGGATGTACCCCGGAACCAGCCCGACGGCTTACATGAACAGAACCTCGCAAGTGGTGTTAGCGAGGGCCATCTGAAACGCCGACTCGAGTAGCTTGCTGGCATCCATGCTGAATACACGACTCACATTTTGTGGGAGATAGAGAGATTTTCCGTAGCGGAGAGGTGTGCTAACAGACGAAGCCGGTTCAGAACGTGACGCGACTTGGTTGCATTGTTGAAAGTCGCCGGCTCAACCACCCGGACCCGACACTCATGCCTTGCCCCAGGCTGAAGACACAAGGCGCTACAAATCTCGCCTGAAATATGTGTAGGAGGGGAGATACCTGCTATTGTATCGTTCGCTGAAAATCTTGCAAGCTCAGAATTCGAGCAACAATTTACCGCTTACTCTTGTCGACCGGTCTAGGCTTTTAAAGGGGTCATTGACCTTGCTTTGCGCCTTCAAAAATAGTGCAAGAATATACTCCCGAAAACAAGCCACGTACGGATTAGGGCACCTTCGGGTGGTGGGACCTGTCTCAGTGCCATGCACTTCTCACCAAATATGCACATAGATCGCATTTTCCAAGACGGGTGCCGCCAGATTGTTTAAATGGTCGAACACGCTGCCAAGAACCGGGGTCTTCAGGCCTTTTTCGGCTAGGACCTTCCATTTCCCTGGTAACCTCCACCATGACGAATAAATGACCGAATGTTGGCGCTCGGCATCAATAGGGTGACTTCGGAGACCGCCGAACCTAGCAATGGGGACGGGCTTTTTAGTACTAGTTCATGCTCCATGCAGCTGCCTCCTGGAGATCTCACTTGTTTTTGGGGTGTCCGCACCGACGGCAAGGGCTTAGCCAACCACGAACCGCCAAGCCTTACCGAGGAGGATGGCACGAGGTGAAATCTGAACCATGTGCAACTAGCGTCGAGTCACGGTGGTTTTTGTTGTGGGTTTTCCGAAGCCGGGACTGGAAGCGATGGATGAAGGACGTTTGGAACTTGGACGGAGTCGTCTTCTGCTGCTCGAGGTCTATTTGGGACGAGATATCAGGAACTAGATGATCACTGAGTGTGATACTGGTCCATTGCGTGGAAGTAGCAACTGGGCGCCGGCGGCATTAAACTCGCTGGGCCAGGAAGCAATGTTCGGTCGAGAGGCTTTCTTTTGCTGGAAGTCGGAGGGGCACATCATGTTGGTAGCTCTATCGATGCATCATATCCACAATCCTGCTTCCGACGGTTATTCCTCAGTCCTACAAGGGGACTGCGCTTATTTAGCGGCCCTAGCTGCCAGTAAGATGGCAGAAGAGGAGAGGGATTGGTCCCGAATATCGTGGTCGTCCTGCGGCCTATATCACTATGAAACGCCTGCCTGGAAGTGGTCGCGGTGGGTTTGTATGAGCCTGCACGAGTCATGTAGGTTCAGAAATGTCGTATGTTGTGAGCGAAGATGGTGAGAGATTTCAGTCAAGTGTCGAACTTCGGGGCGGCAGTCGAATCCTTAACCGGAGCGTTTGATCATTTTCCCCCTCCAAAGTTCTCATCTCATTCCACCATTACCGACCAGCCTTACTCGATACGATCAAGGCCTCAAGCGAAGGTCCACACCTAAAGCAGAGAAGGTCATCCGCTTTGCCGGAGCGGGGGTTCTCGATACGCTTTCAGTGACGCCTCTCGAATTTGACCACCATTCATTGGCAAAAAACCGTCTCTCGCAAACCCAAGGCGAGCAACCCAAAAAGACATTCCCCTAAGGGGCTCTAGTTGCTTTACTCTAGAACCTCCTAATAATCGTTCGGTACTCCGTCCGCCCATGCCTCCTTCAAGGGCACGCAAGCCCTCGCCTCCCCCTGCGAACTGGCGCTTCCGACCTTCCGAATAGAGACAACTTCTATCTCAGCTCTAATACCAAGGTCCACCCTCGCCTTCGCCTTCGCAGACGAACGGGACCGTCTCACTTCGACCTATCCAACGAAGCTCGAACAGCACTCTTTCGATTCAAACCGCCGGCTCCCAGGCATGGAAGGCAACGATTGTCAGTCCCTGTGGACCTGGATCCGAATGCTTAACCCAAGCCGAGTCACTCGATAGCGACGTATAGGATGCTGCTTCACAAGTAAGCTACCGCCCGCGCTTTGGCGCCCCACTTGGTGCCTCCACTCTGACAAATCGTCCTCCCCCAGCTGGTAAGACACTCTACCCTTATCACAGATCCAGACTCACGCCGGTCCGGCCCAAAGGGCTCAAAATAGCCAACTTTTGAACTCCCTTTCCTGGGAGGATGTTTCCACTGGCACAAATCCCTTCACTACTTGGACGTCGGTTGTTAAGAGTGGGTAGACTCGTCATCGCCTTCGGTGTTGCTTTGGATCGCTAAAAATCGTATTTTATTCTTAGTGAACGGCAGCGGCAAGCTCCCCCTCTTTCCTTCGCTAAACGTAACACTTCAGCTAACGTAATTTCAGTGCTCGGCTCTGGAAGTGGAGGTCGGAAGAAACAAGCAAGGAATGCCGCGGCTCGGCAGGCGCTTATTGCTATGGGCATCGTGGATAACCTTCCGCCGGACGAATAGAAGCAAGATACCTGGGGAGCCGAGCCCCCTTTAGTCAGGCGGGTTTTTTTGAACCCATGGCATCTGTGATTAGTCTAGTTTGGAAGTTTTCTTTGCGGGTTCGAACGAGAAGTTGATCGGCCATCTTGAAACCGGCGCCAACCATGAGCGCATATGTGACGTCGTCAACAGCCACACGCAGCCCAACGACGGTGAACCCACAACTGGCGAACGCTTTAGACCCTTCGATCGGGTTTTCTTACGGCTTTATTTTTATCGATTGTCGTTTACGTCCAGTTTTCGCATCCGCTGGTTTGAGACCCGACGAAGCACGCTAAGAATTATCCTCCCTTTCCCTTGATCCTTCACAAACGGACTTCACCTACGACGTCGCTCTATGCCGCATAGCTACTCCTTATCGCCGACCGTGAAGAGCATGTGGCCATCCGCATTAATCAGATTTATAGGAGTCAAGGCTTAAACCGGTCACCTCTCTCGGACTTTCCAACTGGCTCCCGACTTGAGCACAGGGTCCGGGACAGCTCTGAGCGGCTCTTCCAGTCGTGATGGCGATCAGGTACCTCGCATATCCTTCCGTATCGTACTAGTTTCGCCATATCATTTTCGGCGAGATGCTAGCGTTCGCGCCGAGGGCTACCCAAAGACGGTATTGTATGGATTCAGGTAACCTTGTGGGATATACGAAGTGATAAATATATTAGAGAACACTGGGTCCTCCCCCAAGCAGCTCCGCACCGTTCAGTGATCAGTTGGTCAGAGCAGGAGAAGGACTGGGCGCGGTCTACACCACGTTTCCCACGTCGAAAGCCTAACACCACTAGCAGGAAAGCCACGCCACAATTGAAGCAACTGTTCGTTTCGTTCGTCTTGAATTCTCTAGTCGAGTCTACATCCGGCCGCAAACCCTTCTCCTGAAGGCATGCCGGTGATGCCGATGACTACAGATCCTCCACGCTCGTCAGTAAGAAGCCCCTATGCGGTACAGAGTTACGTCGTAGCTGATGTCCGGCCGTGAAGAATGGGGGCAAGGAGATTATTTCTTTCCATGCTTCGTCGAACGAAAGCGAAAACAGACGTAAACAACAAACCCATTCGAAGTAACAATAATTCATGTAAATAAAGCCAGAGAATCTCATGGAAAAATCTCGAGTGAATGGCCCAAAACGATCTTCCGCTGTAGGCCCGCTGTCATTGGGCTACATGTGGCTGTTGACGACGTCACGGATGAGCTCATGGTTGACTGTTTCAAGATGGCCGATACATTTTTCATTCTAACCGGAGAAAAAGATCAAACTAAACCAACCACAGATACCCATGCATAAAAAGGAACATGTCATGCCCCACAACTTTAGCGATCGAAAAGGAACCTCTTTGCCAATCATTCCAGAAGACTAATTCCACGGGGGTAGGCTCCGGGCCATGGCGCTTCTATTCATCAGGCGGAATATCATCCACGATATTCATAGCAATAAGCGCCTGTCGAGCTGCAATATTCCTTGCTTGTTTCTTCCCGGTAGAATTTCCAGAACCGAGCACTGAAATTACGTTAGCTAGAGGGGTTTCGTTCTCTGTTCAACAAAGGAAAGAGAGGGAGCTTGCCTTTGCCGTCCACTGAGGATGAAATATCCAAGACAAGATGATCTTCAGCGATCGAAGACGACAGCGAAGGAGATCGAAACTGCACGCACTCTTAACAACCGACGCCCAAGTGATGGAGGGGTTTTCGCCGGTCGCAACGTCCTCCCAGGAAAGGGAGTTCAAAAGTTTGTTATTTTGGGCCCTTTCGGCAAGATCACCGTGAGTCTAGATATGAGATAAGAGTAGGGATGCTCTGTACCAGCTGGTAAAGACGTTTGTCAGAGTGTGAGGTGTTAAGTGGGTGGCGGCAAAGGACGGAACGTAGCTCACTTGTGAAGCAGCATTGCAAATGTCGCTATCGAATGACTAGGCTAAGTTCAAGTATTAGGAGCCCAAATCCAAAAGGACTGACGACCGTTGGAATCCATGTCTGAGATTTGGCGGTTAGAATTGAAATAGTGCTAATCGAGCTTCGTTGGACAGGTTGAAGTGAAACGTTTCGGTTTGTCTGTGAAGATCGAGATAAGGGTGGATCTTGGTATTTAAGCTGAGATAGAAGATCTCTCTATTCGGAAGGTCGGAGGGTAGCAGTTCGCAGGGGGGAGGCGATGGCGTCTGTACCATTGCAGGAGGCTCCGGCAGACGACGGACTAGAAGTCGAGGGGTTCTAGAGTAACGCAAGTACCGCGCATTTCTCCCTCAGCAACTCACCTTGGATTTTTGAGAGACGATTCTCTCCAGTGAGATGGTGGTCAAAGTTGAGAGGCATCACCGAGGGCATGCCGAGAACACACCCCGAGCCGACGAAGCGGGCTCCCGTCTTTGTCTGGTGTATTGCTCTCGCTCGGGCCTGGAATACGCTGAGGAGTGGAAGCAGGGAACTGTGGAGTGGGATGAAAAGACTGGAGAGGGGGGGGGGAATGTTCAACCCCTGGGTTGAGGATTCGACTGCCGCCGCCCCGAAGTTCTACAGTTGACTGAAACCTCTCACCCAACTCCTCACACGGCATGCAACCTTAATGAAGATGTAGAATCAGTTCCAGCTCAGATAAAGGAACCGCAGCCACGCCTAGGAAGGCGTTTTCGTAGGGATATAGGCCGCAGGACGACGACGATATTGGGGTCCAATCCCTCGGCTCTTCCACCACCTCGCCGGCAGCTAGGGCCACTAAAAAGTAAAGTCCCCTTGAAGGACGAAAAAAGGATTGTCGGAAGCAATATCGTGGATGATTCATCGATGACAACATGAGACGCGTTGCTCCTCCTTCCACCAATGCAACCCTCTCGAACAGACGCCGTTTCCTAGCCCAACGAGTTGTAAATCACCTACGCCCAGTTCCTAACTTCGTACAGCGGATCAGGTGTCTCGCTCAGCGGTTCTTCAACTGATTATCTCCCTGTCCGAACAAGTAACGAAGTGTGAAGGAAGACCACCGTCCAAGTTCGAAACGCGCTCCATTCGTCGTTCCCAGCGCAAGGTCCGGCAAATCACCCAGAAAAAAAAAATACCATGACTCGACACTAGTTGTTGAGACGTTTGATTTCACCTCGTGCCATCCTCCTTGCTAAGGTTTGGTGGTCCCGAGTCGTGATAGGTTTAAGCCCGTACCCGACGAAGCGGACGCCCCACAAACCACTGGGAATACCCGGAAGCAGTCGCATGGAATAGCCCCCATTTCAAGGCTTGGCGACCTTTAAAGTCACTCTATAACTCCCGAGAGTCCTCATTCGGTCATTGATTCGTCATTGTGGAGGTTGGACAGGAAGAAAAGGGTTCTGGTCGGAAAGAACCTCGCAACTCAAATTATTGGAGCCGTACGCACGGGGTGTCGATCACTTTAAGCAAGCCGACGGCACCCGACTTGGAACGTATGATCCCGGCGCATGTTAAGTAGGCAAAAAGGTCAGAGGCTGGCCGAACGGGTCCCATTTCCCGAAGGTGCCGAAATCCGTTTGTGCCTTGTCATCGAGAGTATATCCTGGTGTACCCTGGTGCTACTTTTGAAGACGCAAAGCGAATTCCATAACCCCTTTGAAAGCCTAAACTGATCATGAAGGGTAAGCGGTGACGTTGTTGCTACGCTATTCTGAGCTTGCAAGTTCCTTTGAAAAATAATAGCAGATATCTTCCTCCTACACCTTTTGCGGAAGATATTTGTAGTTCCTTATGCCTTCGGCCTGGAGCCATGTGTTAGCCGTCGAGGGAAGGGTTGAGCTGACGAAGTTCGGCCACATGGTGTCACGTTCTGAGTGAGCTTAATTCATCCTGCTTGCGCCTCCCTCTGCAACGGGAGATTTCTCTACCAAAATTGAGTCGAATATTCAGCGTGGATGTCATCAAGCTACTCGATTTGGTATTCCAGACAGCCCTAGCGATCACCACTTGCTGATCACCCGATCATGTTGGATGAGCCGGCACCCTTCTACCCATTGGTTCCCTTTGCATCTAAAGCTTTATGGCTCAGCGATACTTGAGTGGTTTAGTCAAGGTTCCTTTCGGAGCGGTTTGGTAGGACCCAAGTCAATGACGTCAGCAACGACGCTTTGGCTTCACCTTCTGTGGCCAGCTACGACATTCCCGCCCGGTCAAGCAACTATAGCGAAAAACTCAAAGATTCTGCCCCGAGGGAAAGTCGAACAGCTATGTCGATTGGAACGTCCGGTCGGAGCGGTGGCACGGGAAGGACCGTGAGCGAAATGGGGTATATTGGGTCAGCTGAACTATTCCTTGATTTTCTAGCTCGCTGCTATTGTTGCTGAAAACGAGCGGAGTATCATAGCACCCTAGTTCGATTTCGCTCCGGAGGTTGGGATTGCTGGCGTCATCACTTGGGGGACGCGACATGAGAGCCCGCTTGCAATGCAGCTGGAGGTATGTAGTTCATCGTAAGTATGTAGGTCCTCCTCCCCCCCTTCCGTCGCGGCAGTGTTTGGAGACCATATGCGGTCCCCACCGAATCGGGGTGGGACCGGACTGAGGCACTCTGGCCCAGAGGCATATCGATTTTAGCTGCGGAGAGATCCGATTGGCGAAAGGGGGCAACCCGAACCGGGCCGACCGCTCACGTAAGCACAACCCTTCGTGATTAGTAAGCTGCCATCCTTATGCTCCTCTGAACTGCCAAATCGAGCAGCTCAATTTGCCTCGTGTCCACGCTGAGTATCTCGGATTGATTTTAGTAAAGAGAAGAGAAAGAGAAGATATTCTGTCGAGGGGGACGTCCCTGCTAGCGAGATGAAGCCGATCCAGAACGCGACCCGACACGGTAGCCCAATATGAGAACGGCTAGTTCAACCACCCGTCCTCAACAGCACTCGAGGCCTAGCACCATACTGAAGACAGAACGCACTGTAGATCTGACCTGTAGATGCGAGGGTGTAAGAGCGGCGATAGCTTCTGCTGAGCATCCAGCAAGCTTCAGGATGTGGGTAACGTAGTTTACCGCTTATTTTTTTAATGGTCAGCCTAAATTTACGAAGAAGTACGTCTTTCATTCTGTGTCTTGAAAAGACTAGCAAGAAGACTGCAGCTCGGAAGACCAAGTCCGAGCGGGTCCGGACATCTTCGCCCAGTGAGACAGGAGGTTCCACTCCACGGAATTTCGCAACACACGCTGCCAGAGTCGCCTAGCACCAGGCAGCTTCGAATGGCCGACTTCCCGTGCATCCAGCTCCAAGACCCCGGGCTTCGTGGTTTTTTCCGCCAGGGCCCTTCTATTGCACGTGCGAGCTCCACCTAAACAATCAACGGTACTCGGTGTCAACAGGGGGAGCTGTGGGTCACCTGATCCAGTAACCTCCCAGTCTCAGGCGTGTCGCATGGGGCAATGGGAAAGTTCGGGTGAACGCGCGTGGGGCTGGTGCGCGTCGAACTTTGCCCCAAGAACGCCTGACGTAAGTACTTCGTGGGGGGTAATCATAAGCCCGATCGACTTATTGTTGCCGAGAATCCGATCCCAGCCTTTGTTCAGAAGATAGTCTGTGGGGGGCATTAGGACGACTTGATATTCGCTACCCTCGATGGTTTGGATTCTTAGTCGTGGCTGTGGCATGTAACCAACGAGAGCGACACGAGCCTACCGGCAAAATTGACGCCGTTTGCCCGTCGACCGCTACTGCCTTCAGATCTATCAGACCTATCTTATCGAAAGCATCAGTCTAAGAGACCTAGTAAGCCGTAGCGTATGTGCTACATGTAGTCATCCTGTTACCTTGCTGATTTGGAGTCCGTTTCGTGACGGGAGTACGAGTGCGAAGCTCCAAGCATCGGAAGTCTCCTCCTGTTGGCGCTAAAATAAACATTCTACACCGCTTAGATTTACAGTACACGCTTGTGCTTGCTGTGGGGCGTGGGGGGCTTTGGCAAGGAGTGCTCGACTCGACGTGACGCGCCATTCGTAACAATGCCGTCGAACGTTTTTTCCGGTCCCCAATAGTAGCCTGAATTAGAGTACAGTTATACACAGAAGCATACTTAAATGTATAGGTGATGGGGTTATTGGGAGCGAGAAGAGGCCAGGGGATGAGGGGTTGTGTGCCGGGCATGTATGGGCGCGCGTTTCGGCGAAGGTATATCGAGCACACGTGACCCCCAACGACACCTCCCGAGACTGGGAGGCTGCTGATCTACCAATGGGAAGGGCTGTATTTAAAACTGGTACATTTTCATGCTGCTTCCGCGAAGTTCCAAGTGGTTTGTAGAGTGTCCGCATCTGTGTGACCGGGAGAGAATACAACGAGGTGTAAGCTATTACGCTGGAAGTTGACGGCGAATCATCGAGTCTCTCGGTTAGCTGGTGATAGAGTCACGCGTTGGGCATGATGAACAGGGAAAGATGAACCGGAAGGGAATCATCCATACTGCTCGTGATCTGCTCGGACAGGGAGATCGATTAGAAGGCCTCAAAGTGAACCGCCGAGCTTATTTTCTTGCGCAACCAGTGGCTTTACAACTCGGTGGTCCAGGTCAAGTATCTGTTTGTGAGGCCTGTATTGATGGGAGGTAGAGCAACGCTGCACGTTAGTGTTGTCGTCAGTGGACCGTCTGCAATACATCGTCTGAGAGGTTCTCCCTGGCCCTTCCGGATCATTACAGCTCTACGGTGGCACTAGCTGTCCGTGGGGTAGTCGAAGAGTGGAGTGATTGGGCTCCACTCTACCGTTTCGTCTTGCAGCTTATATTGCAATGCGGAGATCTTCCTGGGTGGGTCACCGTGCCTATGAGCGTGGTTCATGTCTTCCGGTAGATTTCATGTCTGGTACGGGGCTGGTGGGAGGCTCCAGTCAACTATGGAACGTCGGGGCGCAGTCGAATCCTTAACTTGAGGGGCTTCAACATGTTCCCCCTCGGACTCCCTGATTCCATTCCATTTTTATCTGTCGTTGGTTCTTCTCAGCGTGGCCCAGGCCACAAGACGTCGTTACTGCCCGAAACAGAGACACGAGTCCGTTTCGCCGGCAGCGGGCTTCCGGACACGCCCACCCACAAATTTGACTATCATCTCACCAACAGCAATCGGCTCTTGAGGAGCATGAAGAGCTGTCCAGAGATCCACACCCATAAACGGTGGTACTTGCTTTCCTCTGGTACCCTTCCATTCTCGTCGGGGACGCTATTCGCCCCCTACGTCCTTCAAGGGCATGCACGTCGTCGCCCCCCGATCCCCCTGCGAACTGACGCCCCCCAACCTTCCGAATAGAGATGTCCTCTATCTCAGTCTGAATATCAAGGTCCAACCTCAGCTTCGCCTTTCCGAACGAGTGGAAACGTTTCACTTCGCTTTGTCCAACGAAGCTCAAAGAGCTCTCTTTCAATTCCGACTGCCGACTCTCAGACATGGAGACAAACGATTGTTAGTCACTGTAAACGTAGACTCCGAGCGCTATATCTAAGCCTAGTCACCTGATAGCGATGTATACAATGCTGCTTCACAAGTGAGCTACCGCCCCCTGCTTGCGCGCTTCCCTCTGATAAACCTTCCTTGTTCAGCTGGTATGGGACACCTCAACCCTTATCGGGGGTCCAGACTCACGTCGATCCGGCAAGAAGGGCCCAAAATAATAAGCTATTGAACTCTCTTTCCTGGGAGGACGTCGCAACAGGCAGAAATCCCTTCACCACCTGGACGTCAGTCGTCAAAAGTACGTGGATGTGCCATCGCCTTAGGTGTCGCTGAAGATCGCTGAAGATCGTTTTGTCTTGGATATCCCATTCTCAGTGGATGGCAAAGGCAAGCTTTCTTTCTTTTTCTTGAGGAACAGAGCACAGAAAGCCTCTGACTAGCGTGGTTTAGTCGTCGGCTCGGGAAGTGGTGGTCGAAAGAAACAAGCAAGGAACGCTGCAGCTCGGCAGGCGCTTACTGCAATGGGCCTTGTGGATAACATTCCGCCGGACGAATAGAAGCACCATGGCTCAGGAGTCCACCCGAATTTGGTTAGCCTCCTCTTATTATTTGGCGAAGGGGATTCTTTCGAATACCTTTCTGAGAAAAACCGAGTTCTCTTTTTCAAATCATGGGCATCTGCGATTGGCTTAGTATGGAAGTTTTCTCCCGAATGGAATGAAAATTTGATCGGTCAGCCTGAAAAACCAACGATGAGCGCATATGTGATGTCGTCAAGGGCCACAAGCAGTCCAACGGTGGTAAATCTACAGCGGGTATATCGCTTCGATGAGATCCTCTCATGAGATTCCCTAACCTTGTTTGCATGAATTAATTTTTACGAATGATTTCGCAGACACTTCTGGTTTTTTCATTCGCTAATCGGGGACTCGACGAAACACGAAGACATGTACCCCTTCAGTCCCATTCATCACAATCGGACTTTACCTTCGGGTGACTTTATTCCGTAGGGATACTTCTTCTAGCTGGGGGTAGAGAGCTCACAGTCGACCGCATTAAGTGACACTAAGTCATCGGGAGAAGAGTATGCAGAGGCAGATTTTGGACTCGGCAGCGAATGCCGATAGAAGGGTTCCGCAAAGAACTAGCATCCAATCAACTCACCAACGCCCAATAGTTCCCGGTGGTGTCCGAGTTTGGATCTAGTCGCCTATCGTCGGTGTCGAGCTCTACGGACGTTCCACGCGTGGAGAAGAAGTATCGGTGCAGCCGGCTGAGCGGGGAGTCCAGCACGGGAAGAACGTGTGGAGGCAAACTGTTTACATAAACAAGCCTACCAAGCAGCGGGATCTTACGGGCGAACTTGGGCCTTTGCGGCACCTCTTTTCCTTGCTTTGGTCTCGTCTATTTGACGATCGTTCTTCATTTTATTTCCTTCCATCCATCGGTGGTCTTTGTGTCATTATTGTTCGGCGGACCGTTCTGTGCCTTACGATGTTTGGCTGTCAGGAACGCCTTGCTCGGTCTCCCAACACGTTCCGGCCTCGGTTCCAGAAGCCCGGACGATTCTGGCAGTCATGGGGGTAACCAGGACCCTCGCACTGCTTCTGTGCTCTATCGCCAACATACAGCACGAACTGACAGGTGCGCCCAGAGATTGGCGTTAGAATCTTTCAAGACGATTGTGGGCGACACTGGAAAATAAATAACAGTCGCGTGTGTCGTGGTACTCGTCTCGGCATGCTGTTGCTGAGAATGCTCGTAGTCGTGCCGGGTCGGGTTCGGTTACTCGAAGAAGGAATCGGCTGGTCCTTGGGGGACTATGGGGAGCAAGAACGACTGTCAAATAAGACTCGGGGCTCTCCGTACGCTGTCAGCACCGCACATATAGGCATGGCTAGGTCATAGCATCTCGGGGAGAGAATGTACAGGTGTCCGATGCGGTTCTCCGCAGGCAAAGGGCACAGCTGTGTCAGTGGTCACCATGACGGCTTCTCGCGCCCCTTGAACAATCGAGGTAACTTGTAAGGATGAGGGTGTGCTCTCTAAAGGCACGTACTACTCTGTGCGCCTGAGATGGAGATGATTGAAGGTAGGCAGGGAGTAATTTTCCAGAAGTGCTACTTTATAGGGCCCCGGATAGCAGGAATCTCACAGCAGTCACCAAGGCTTCTCCAACCTGCCAATGTCCACATCAGCAAGATACGGCAATTCCATCAATACGAACGTCTATGAGACAGTCAGATATTATACGGCCTCTTCAACGCAGTGCACGAGTAAATATAGATGTGTTTATCGACCGATGACTCTCGAAAACGGAGCCGTTCAGGAGCGATCATGACGTGGTTGTAATATGAGATACCTTGTCTAGTCCCTCCATGATAATTCTCCTTCAGCTTTGATAGCTATATGCTCTTTAGCGAACTGGTTACGTATCCTAATCTATAAACGTGATTAGGGTAGTACACGAACTTCAGATACAACATACCGTAATCCCATAAACCTGAATGGTCCGATATACAGTAACACGGCCTTGAAGTGTTTGATTCAGTTCCTTGGCTACGGTTCTGGAGTGCACGTCGGCGGGAGCGGTGGCGAGCCTACGTCGAGAGTGTTGGAGCCGAGTCACGTTGCCCCACCCTCGCTCCCAAACCTCGCCTCTGCAATCTCAGTCGTTGCAAGTCGTTCGACGAGTTATCTCATTCTTATAGCCTTGTGACTGTCGGCGGCCTGCTCAAGAAATGGGTGAGGGGGAGGGTCCTCTTATTCACCCAAGATCTGGTGCGTGCTCGGGTCGGATCGGACAGCTAGGGTTCTGTGTCTGTGATAGAAAGGTTCTCGTGTGATTATCGGAAACCCATCGGAGGCCCAACACATACCAAACGTTATCCCGGTTGCATAAAGAGACTTGCTCATCAGCACCAATACAGCGGAGGTATGCATAAGGTGTGCGAGAGTCTTCGATGCACAAAACCGGCTTGCAACCACGGGCATCGCTTGGAGTGTGGAAATCAACAGTCCTTTCAGGCTTAGGATCACCTAAATTGAATGCAGCGTTCGGTTAAAGGAGAGGCGGTGCGGGAATGAACAAGAGCGAAATGAAGCGTACTGAGTGAACTGTTCGAGTTTTCCGTCGAGTAAGATTTCTGGGGTCCCTGCTATAGTTGCTGAAAACGAGGGAGAACTTCGTCGTTCTTGATCCATCACGCCTCGAAAGTGGAGCCAAAGCTTCGTTGTGACGTCATCAACTGGGGATATGCGACGAATTTGAGCCTGATTAAAGAGAGAAGTCGCAGCTGTGGGCTGGTGTAACCAAGTCGTCGGAGGGGCCAAAGTCGCAGTATCGAAAGCCGTGATTGAAGCACCTCCGGTGATCAACGAGCTATTTTAGCTAGGGACCACCTGAACCGCCGGATCGAGCAGCTTGATTTGCATGGCATCCTGCTGAATAAACAATTCGCTTTTGGTAGGGAGATAAAGAGATCTTCGGCAGCGGAGGGAAGTGCAAAGTTGGATAAAGCCGGTTCGGAACGTGATTGCGACCTCGTGAGCTTGGCCAGCTCAACCACCCGTCCTCGACACTGACGCCTGACTTCAGGCCAAAAATCAATACGCCACAAATCCTGCCTGAAACAGGTGTCGGAGGGAAGACGTGAGGGCGTCGATACCTGCTATGGGAGTTTGTTTTTTTTTTGCTCAGGGCCGAGATGATAGGATTCGGGGAACGAAGTCACCGCTTACCCTTCATAATCATTCCAGATCTTCAAAGAACTTTGTTTTGCCTCTTCAAAATTGTACTGGAATGCACTCCTGAAGACAAGTCACAGACGGATTCGGGCACTGTTGGACAGCGGAGCCGTTTCAACCACATCTACATTGCCGGCTAGACACCAGCCCCGTGCGTATTCTCCAGACCGCTTGCCGCCTCCTCGTTTAGTTGATCGACTTCCTGTGCGTACGGTTCCAAGAACTGGAGTTTCGAGGTTCTTTCCGAGGCTGGGACCTTCTGGGACCTTCCATTTCCCGTCAACTTCCCCTATGACGGAGTAGATGACCGAATCGGTCACTCGGCCTCAGTAGGGCGGCTTCGGAGGTCGCCGGAATTAGCAATCGGACGAGTTACTCGGTGGCTTGATCTATGTTCCATGCAGGTGCCTGCGCGATGGTTTTGGGAGTGTCGGCATCGTCGGGCCCAACCACGACGCGCCAAGCCTCAGTGAGGAAGGCCGCACGCAGAATCTAACGCATCAGCAATAAGTGTCGAGTCACAATGCTTTGGCAGGTGGTTTGCCGAACGACTGGCTGGACACGACGAATGAAGAACGTTCGAACTTGGACGGTCCTTTACTGCTGGTGATCCTGTTCAAGCAAGGAGATCATCAATCAGAAGGCCGCCAAGTGGGAGAGCTGATATGCTACGTGGAGGTAGAAAAGTGGGCACAACCCGCTTTGCAACTCACTGGTCCAGGTAGCAGTGTTCGTTGGATAGGGCTGCATTGGCGGAAGGAGGAGCAAAGCGTCCCGTTGGTGCTGCCGTCCATGTCCCATGCAGAGTACCGCTTCCAACAATCATTCCTTCGTCCTCTACGGGAGCTTCACTTGCTTAGGCCCTAGCTGCTCGCGATATGGTGGAAGAGTACCGGGGTCGTCCTGTGGCGTGTATACTACGAGGCTACTCCTGGGTGGCCACGATGCGTTTATCGGAGTCGACAAGGGTCTTATACGTTTGTTAAGGTTGCATGTCGTGTGCGGAGACGGGTGAGAGGTGCCAGTCAGCTGTCGAACTTTGGGGTGGCAGTCGAATCCTGAACCTGAGGGGGTAAACATTTCCCCCCTCCAACATTCTCGCCATTGTATGGTCTGCCTCCACTCCGCAACATATTCCAGGCCCCAGGCTGTAGCCCTACCGCAGACATATTCGCTTCGCCGGCTTGGGTGTCCCCGACACGCTCTCAATGATGCCTCTTCAGTTGACCATCATCCGATGACCACCCGGCGAGAATGGTCTCTCGCAAAGTCAAGGTGAGCTGTCTAGCAAACATACTTCCAAGGGGCGGTACTTGCTATCCTCTATAACCCTCAATACTCGTTTGGCACTTCGCCCGCCCATGCCTGCTTCAAGACTACGCACGTCCTTGTTTCCCCATTGCGAGCTAGCGTCTTCCGACCTTTCAAGTGGAGGTATCTTCCATCCCAGCTTCAATAGCTAGCCCCACCCTCAACTCCTATCTTCATGAGCAAACGGAAACGTTTCACTTCAACTTGTGCAACAAGCTCGAATAGTACTCTTTCGATTCTAACCGGCGACTCTCAGACATGGATCCCAACGATTGTCAGTCCCTATGGCTCTAGATTCCGAATGCTTGGCCTAAGCCTGTCAGTCGATAGCGACTTTCACAATGCTACTTCACAAGTGAGCTACTGCCCTCCCACTTGGCGTCCCTACTCTAACAAACCGTTGTTCTCCAGCTGGTACGAGGGGCCAGTGACCGCTACCCTCGTTGCAGATCCAGACTCACGAGCAATTTGCCCAAAGGGCGCAAACTAACCAACTTCTGAACTCTCTTTCCTGGGAGGACGTTTCCATTCGCACCGGCCTCTCCGTCACGGTTGTCAAGAGTGCGTGCTTTTTTCACTGTCTTTGGATCGCTGAAGGTCATTCGTCTCGGGTATTTCGTCCTCAGTGGACGGCAAAGGCAAGCTCCCTCTCTTTCCTTCGCCGGGCAACGAACGGGACACCTCTGACAATAGTAATTTAGTGCTCGGCTCTGGGAGCGGTGGTCGGAAGAAACAAGCAAGGAATTCCGCAGCGCGGCAGGCGCTTATTGCTACGGGCATCGTGGATGACATTCCACCAGACGAATAGAATACATCAGCTGCCGATCCCGATTTAGTTATTCTTCTGGATTATTTGGAGAATGGAGCGCCCTTTCTCAAAAAATGCATCAGCCATTTGAAGCATTCAACCATGACCGCATACGTGACGTCTTCAGAAGCCGCCCACGGCAGTGACCCTACAAGCGCGCGCATCGCTTTGGACCCTTAGATCAAGATTCTATGAGATTTCCTAGCCCTGTTTACACCGATCACTACCTGCATTGTTTCGTTGATACCAGACGGGAGAATTTTCTAAGATAGTGTAACCGGACCGGAGGGGCGGCCCTGATAGCTGGGACACGGGACAGGAATTACGACCGGGGATGGATAGTTTCAAGGTTTACCATGAGAGGAGAGCATATCGAGCCCACCCAAAGGTTGGCAACGGAGAGAAATTTCTGTCTTGGGAGTCTCCCCGGCCCGTCCAAACACTTGTAAAGCGCTCAGGACAGGCACAAGCCGCGAAAAATGTGGCAAGTAGTTGCTGTGAATACGGCAAGGCTGGGACGCATACGTACTTGAGAGAATCGAAGTAACTGGCCAAGGTTTGGCGGCTTCTCGCGTTCCTTGTACAATCGAGGTAGACGACGGTCTATACTCTCTGACGACGCGTCTAACTCTGAGGATTCTGTGATGCATATGACAGAAAGGAAGCAGGTGATCCCTTTCTGGAAGAGGTTGAAAGACTGTGAAGCAGGAATTTGGCAAATGTCACCAAGTATTTCTGTCTCTACCAACCTGGGAAAACTGCTCCAAGGAGCAATGCCGTCAGTAAAAGCGCGTGCCTACGAGCTCATTAGATCTTCAGACAGCATATATCTCTTGATTGAAGAATATACTCTCGAGGCCGTTCAAGACACAGTGGTTGGAACCGAATTTCCGAGGTGTCTTTATAAAGCCCCCTTCCTACTCTAAAAACAAATGCTCGTTCGCAAATGGGCCGCAGATCACAACCCACAAATATGATCTTCAGCAAAAATGCTATACTCGACTAGATACGAATGGTCCAATATGAAGCAATATTCCCCCGAAGTCGGAAACGCATATGCTTGAGCCACATGTCTTGAAGGCAGATATTAGCGGAAGTGGTTTGGGGCCGGGAAGGCCCGAGTGCAACACACAGGTGATCCCCATCACCGACACGCAGCCCGCATTTGCTCGTAACACGCGCCTCAGAAAATTTCAGTCTTTGTTAGAAATTTTATTCTCAAAATCGGTTTGGAGCCATGGGTATAGCTCGGGGTGTGGAAATCGAATTCCTGTTCTGAAAGCGAGATGTCTTACGCGCGTTGGATGGAACGTCCCGTTGAAGAAGTAGTACGGGAAGGAGTAAGCGAAGTGGAGGGAATTAGGTCAGCTGCTCGACCTTTCTCGAGCTAGAATGTTGGAGCTTTGCTGTAGTTGCTGAATAACAAGAGGGGGCACCATCGCGCTCCAGTTCGGCTACGCCTCGGACGTGGAGCCAAACCTTTGCCGATATCATTGAGTTGGAGCATGCAAAATTTGAATTCAATTGCGATGGAAAGCAGGTGCCAGGTTGCAACTAGAGGTTGGTCTAACTAATTCATTCGTAGGTGCTGATTCCTCGTCAAAAGCCCCAACCGGAATTTGAGCACATGCCCGGTCCCCGCCGGACCCGTTCGAGCGGGACCTTGACCGAGCCGCTGTGCGCCAAAACTCTAAACCACCAAATCAAACAACTTGAATTTCCTGGCGTCCGCTCTGACTATTTAAAATTGATCTTAGTACAGCGGGAGCTCTCTTCGGTAGCGAAGGGACAGCAAGCAGGATGAAGCCGGTTCATGACGTGACGCGAGTTGGTTGAGCCTGGCGGGCTTAAACACTTGTCCTCGGCACTAGCGCCTTGCAGTATGATATGGTGTTTTTGCTAAGCATTCCGCGGGCTCAAGGTAATGCAAGGGTGAGGGCAATAAAAGTTGCCGCTTACTCTTCATGGTCCGTCCACATTTTCTTCGTTTTGCATTCTCAAGCATCAGGAACAGTTTATGGTCCGGAGGACAAGGCACAGGCGGATCCGGGGGATCTTCGGCTGGCTTGGGACGCGCTCCGGATGATGGACTTTGCTGCGAGCACGCGCGCCGCGTCGAATTTTCCGGCTCGCGTACCGCAAGACAGTTTATTTGCTCTACATCTCGTGCATACATATCTAGGACCTGACCTGGAGTTTTGGGTTATTCCTGGCTAGGATGTCCCATTTCCAGTGCGATGCCTTGTTTTCTTGTCATCCACATCTCAAGGCCGACTGATCAAGGAACGATAATAAGCGAGGAAATGGTAGGCTTTGTTTAGCGAGTAGCTGCTGCAAGCTTCAGATACAACAGTAACGTAATACAATAGAGTATGAATGGTCTAGTATGAAATACTATTATCGAGAACCGGTCAGTGTATACCCTTAGCTTACAGTGCTTGAAGATACATTGGCTTGTTCAGCGGCGAGACCGTTGTAGGTTCTCAAGGGGAACGTAGAACAATGTCTATCACCGACCCCGCCCTAGCTCCTAGCACTTGCCTCAGTAAATTTAGCTCTTTTAAAGTCTTTAGACTGTGTCTCATCCCAAAGATCTCGTAACTATTGGCAGCCTGCTCGGGGGCGAAAAGGAGTTCCACTTACTACCCTTTCGTCAGGATGCTCCGCATTTCGGTCAGATCGGGTAGTGAAAGAGTCTGCGATGGGAGCACGGGTGCGATCATCGAGAACCCATCGGAGGCTCGCTGTCGCAATCTCGATAATCTCGATACATGCGGAACGCTATCTCCGTTGGACCGGGGATCTGCTTGTGAACCCACTGTAGCAGAGACATATACAACGGATATCAGAGCCTTCGATTTTCGGAACAGCCTTGGAGTCACGACATTGCTTGGTGCGTGGAAGCCAAGATCCTGTTTTGGAAAGAGGGAGAACTTGAAACGGTCAAGACGGGTTCTGGTAAACTGAAAGACAGTGAAGTGATTGGAGGTCTACCCTGAGAAGACTGCAAAGATTGTAGTATGATACGATTCCAATGTGACTTGAAAGTGTGCACGGAAGATAAGAGGGTATTATACTGTAACGTAATCTGAAACCCAGATGGCCTAAATTGAAATGGCACTTCAGGTCAGAGAGCAGCGCGGGGACAGTAAACAGACCAGAGGACGTGGAATTGTTCTTCGACCTTTCTTACAGTTCTCAGAGTATTGAAATCTATCTCTATAGCTGCGGAAAACGAGCGGGAGGGCGCTGTAGGACCGCATTCCGTGCGGCATCGAGAGTGGAGCCAAAGATCCCTGGCTGACGTCACTGACTTAGGGGGCACGCAGAATGACAAGCCCGATGGTAATGAAAAAGTAGATGAAACGCTTTGACTGGCGGGGGTGAAACTACTTTATCGAGGGTGCCGTTTCCTCAGCCTCGATGCCACGGCCACGATTGGAGTACCTTCAGTTTCCCCTGGAACCGCTCCAAAGAGGGCCTTAACTAAGTCACTCTGGACTAGAAAATCAACCACTTCCCAGCCCCAAAGTCCTAGGTTTGAAGACATCATCAGTAGAAGGCTGCCATCCGAAACCAACCCGAGCTCACATACATCAGTACGACCCCACCATCATTCAAGCCGTATTAGGGACGGCCATCTGAATCGCCAACTAGAGTAGCTTGATTTACCTCAGGGCCACCCTGAGTATTGGAACTCCCTTCTGTTGGGGAAGCAGGGACATCTTCACGGGATAAGGAACATGCAAAACATAATCAAGCCGGTTTAGAACGTGACGCAAGGTTGGCTAGTCTCAACCACCCGTACTCAACACCGTACGCACTGCCCCATGCTGAAGGCGCCAGAAAGTCAGATCTCGCTCACAACAAGCATACCGGGGAAGACGTATGAGCCTCAATAGCTGGTAGTGGTGTTCGTGACACACATCCTGCAAGCTCAGAATAACGTAACGACTCGTGTAACCGCCGCTTACTCCTTACGATCCAGCCAGACTTTCAAATGAATACTGATTTCCCTTTGGCTATTCTGACATAGTAGCGGAATATACTCTCGAAGCCAAAGCACCAACGGATTTGGATACCTATGCGCGGTGAGGCGTATGCGCTTTTGGCCGCTAGACACGCGCCCCGATCGGGATTCTCCAAGTCGCGTGCCGCCGGCCTGTTTATTTCAATGCCTCAAAATCCCGTGCACCCAGATCCGATATCTTGGGTCTCCAGGTTTCTTATTTATTTTTTTTCGGCCGCGGCCTTCCCTTTCCTGTGCAACCTCCACCATGACGAATAGATGACCGAATTGGGACACATGGTATCAACAGAGTCACTTCGGCGGTCCCGAACGCAGCAATGGTATGGGCCGGCTTGAGGACTGTTCCGAGTTCCATGCAACATGTTTCCGGGATGTTCCAAGCGGATTGTGGAGTGTCCGCATCGTTGGGCGGGGGCCGCGAACCGTCAAGCCTAAGCGAGACCGGGGTCGCGATAAGATGAGGTCCAACACGTCGGCAACTGCCATCGATTCACTGCGTTTTTTGTTGGATTGCTTCTCGAACTTCGGGCTGGACACTATAAACAACGGAAATTTAGAACTCTGGTGGGGAGCATCCTTCGCCGCTCGTGATCTGTTCGCTCAGAAAGATCCATCAAATATCGGTTCAATATGCAATTAATGGTGAAGGTGGCCTTACGGCTTGATGGGCAAAGCTAGGGCGGTCGTTTGGGAGGGTTGAATTGTTGCAGGGTGGAACAACACGTCCCCTTGGTCGTGTCGCCATTGGACCACGCACGGTACTCCATATAGTAGCTATAACTTGGTCATTCTGATGGAGTGCAATTTCTCAGTGAACCTAGCTGTACGTGGGAGGGCGGAAGAGGAGAGGGATAGGGCTACGATCCATCGTTGTCGCCCTCCCGCTTCTACTCCTACGAAAATGCCTTCCTGCGTGGGTCTGCGGTATGTGCATGTGCTTTGTGGAGGAGGTGATCTCTTCAAAAAGATTAGAGGTCGCGCGAAGAGGTGGTGAGAGCTTTCAGTCAACTGTCGAAGTTCGGGGCACCAGTCGAATCCTGAATCTGAGCGGCTTCACCAGGTTCCTCCTCCAATTTTCTTATCTCTTCACACCATCGCCTGTCCCCATTCATCGCAAGCGTGCCTCGGGCTTCAAGTTGTAGTCGCGACCTTCTACAGAGGCGGGAGTTCGTTTCGCCGGCACGAGGATTTGCGAGATCCTCGCGCTCTTGCCTCTCACATTTGACCTCCACCCTGCTGGAGACAACCGTCTCTCGCAAAGCCAATGTTAGCTGACTGGGAACTCCCGGCTCTCAGCAACTCGCTGCACGTTCTTTACTCCGGCCCCACTCACTGCTCGTCGGCACTTTGTCTGCCCATGTGCCCTTCAAAGATGCACGCATCTTCACCTCCCCCCTGTGAACTGGCGCCCTCCATCCTTCCGAATAGAGTTACCTTCTATCTCGGCTCTAATATCAAGGCCACCCTCGGCTACGCGTTCACGAACGAACAGGAACGGTTCTCTTCGACTTATCCAACGACGATCGAATAGTGAGCTTTCGATTCGAACTGTCACTCTCAGGGATGGAAAACAACGAGTGTCAGTTTTCGCGGACCCCGACTTCCAGCACTTGACTTACGCCTAGTCATCCGATAGCAACGTATACGATGCTGCTTCACAAGTGAGCCACCACTCGCGTTTTGACATCTCCCACTTGGCGCTCCCACTCTGACAATCGGACCTCCCACAGTTGGTACGGGTCATCTCTCCCCTTATCTCAGATCCGGGCTCACGTCGATCCGGGCCGAAAGGGCGCAAAATCACAAACTCTTGAACTCTCTTTCCTGGGAGGACGTTGCCACTGGCACAAATCCTTTCACCACTTGGACATCAGCTGTCATGAGTACGTACATTTGTCCTCGCCTTTTTTGTTGCGTTAGATCACTGAGGATCCTTTCGTTCTGGGTCTTTCATCCATAGTGAATGGGAAAGGCAAGTTTTTCCCCCTTTCTTTCTCCATTTGCTGGATAGCAAAAAGCCCTCTAACTAACGCAACTACAGTCGTCGGCTCTGGGAGTGGTGGTAGGAAGAAACAAGCAAGGAATGCAGCGGCTCGGCAGGCGCTTGTTACAATGGGCATCGTGGATGACATTCCGCCGGACGAATAGAGGCACCCAGCTCAAGAGCTCCCTAATTTGGTTAGCGCTCCGGAATTCTTCGGTTAGGAGGTTCCTTTACAGATAGTTTCTGGGGTGATCCGAGCGTTTTTCAACTCTGTGATTGGTTCAGATTTCGGAAGTTTTCTCTCAAATGTAATTAAAAATTGATGAGTCTTCCTGAAACAGCAGCCATGAGCGCATATGTGATGTCGTCAAAGAATCTCACCAACTGTGAATCTCTAGCGGTTTATCGTATCGGACCTTTGATCGAGACTTCCTATGAGGTTTTCTGGCTTTATCTATATCCAATTTCTCCTCTTTTTGGGGACTGGTCTCATTATTTACTTCTCCGTCGTTCTGATTAGCGACGACTCCGAGAAAAGGTGAAGCTGAACGACATTAGAAAGTACGCGGCCCTCTTTCACTATTCGCGTAGTTTACTGCCGTCGGGCCGCTCTAACGCATTACAAGAAGCCGACCGTGTGCCGAGTCCTGGTATTCCCCAGCCAGCTAGCATCTTTCTTGTTCGAAACTTCACGAAGCACCTAAACCCCGCCCCCTCCAATTCTCGCAACCAAGATTCACATGCGACTGGGCTTCGTGTGACATGTCTGCGCTCCGTGGCCGAGTTTCCAAGCTTGCCCTGAAGGTAAGTATTCAGGAGGCGGAGTTACTGACTTAGATTTACAGAGCAAATTACAGTGAAAACAATCCACAGGTTCTATTCCATACGCCACTCTGTACAACTCGATCTCGCTATGATATTCAAGCTCTGATCTAGTCGCCTTCGCCGGTAACGAACTACCCGAATGCTCCTCACATTCATCCAAAGGGTCATGCGCGCGTCGCCGGTTAAGCTGCGGAGAACTTTTTCCCTCCTTCGATCCGCCCCATCCGAGACCGTTTATCATTTCATTTCCTCGGCTCCACCTGTGCCTTCGTTTATCTTGTCGGTATTAGTCCGCCAAGCCTCTGTGTCTTACGGCATTCGTCTGTCCTTTCGGAAAGCTCCCAGCTCCGACACAAGAAGTCGGGACGAACCCCAGTGACCCTACCAGTTGGGTTTTCGATTAAGGTTACCACCCAGAATCTCGACGCCATCGTCGATCTACAATGACAACCGATGATTTCGCTCAGGGACGCGAACCTTGGAGATCACTCGTGGACTCCAGGAAGGAAGCTATAGCTGCGCGTACAGTCACACTAGTTCCGGGAGCTTATTTAGCTGAGAATCCTCGCACTCGTGTCGGTCCAATCGGAAAACGTATGCTATTGCTTGGGCTCGGCGCTGTGACCGTGGGGACTAGTGACAATAATTAAGGGATACCAGGGTCTTCTTAGACAGTTTAGCCCGCACCGCTTGGGTACCCTTGGGTCAGGGAAAATAGAGCTCCTCGGTCATGGAACGTACAGGTTCCCTGCGTGCAGGGGGCAGTGGCAACGCCCACTAATCGCCTGCCGTGATTCCCACGTCGAAAGCCGAACATCGCAGGTAGGGTCTGTGATCAGCATGTGGCACGGCGGCCACCGCACAGACATTGAAGCAAATGATTTGAAGGACCTAAGCTTTTCTGGCCAAAATGGGTGAGCCTACACACTGGCGTGAAGATAGAGGCACTTCCTAATTCCCCCAACCCACTTCTCAGCACGGGAAGCAACGAACGCACTTGCCGAGAGCGAGTAAGATTGATCTGATGTACCAACTCGGCGACCGGGCTATTATCAATGGAAGACTTGTTTAGATCCTAAATGGGCCTGTCAGAATTTCCGCGAATAGGACCCTCCAGAACTTTGCCGTCAGCCGCTTGGCATTCCGATGACGTTCTCACCGATGGAGTTTTACTGTGACGTGTGGAGCTCTCAGCAAGAATGAAACAGAAGGTCGGTCATCCACGTTAATAACCCCAGCCTGTCCATCCTATTGATCCTTGGCTGCGCGAAATCGTATTCTCGGCGTATCGGTGCCTTTCGATGTCGAATGTCGGAAGCTGCTCGGAGAACAGGAAGTTCGTGCCAAGGATGCCAAGCCTGCGAAGTCTGCGGTTTTGTGTATATAAACCGACTGGGAAGCTTTCAAGCCTTGTAAAGGAATAGTAACACATCATGGTTTCATCTTCGCTAACACTCCTTGCATTCGGCGCGGCTTCTTTGTTGGGCGGAGTTAACGCCCAGAGTGGACCATGGGGGCAGGTACGGTTCCAAGGATCAAACCGCCTATCTTCTCATTTATCCTCAAGCTTCTTGATAACCCTTATGATCTAGTGCGGAGGACAAGGCTGGACTGGTGCTACGACGTGCGTCGCCGGTTGGACATGCGTGTACTCCAGTAAGTGTGATCGGAAAACCATCATCTCCATTGGGATTATGTTTAAATTTATCGCTTACCTCTTCATCCCTTTGTCTGTTTTCTTCTCTAGACCCTTGGTACAGGTGCGTCTCCCTTTTCCTCCTTAGTTTCGACACACACTCACCCAGAACCACGTAGCCAATGCCTCCAAGGGACGGCCACGACCACGACCACGACCACGACCACGACCACCTCAAAGACCTCGACGACGACTACGACTGTGAGCTATGTTTAATTTCTTCGTGAAACCAGTTAAAGGGCTTAACGGTCTCCTCCGCGAATACAGACGAAGTCTGGCCCTATCACATCCGACTTTTGGACATCGACTACAAGGGTGGGAACCACGACCTACACTTGTAAGACCATGGTATTCTGATTTATGCCGAGTTGAAGAGCCCTGAAATCCTGGCTCCTAGCGTCTCCACCAATTCAGACACTCGTTGGAGACTGGCTTTGGATTCGTGCTGTGGTATTTGATTCTGTCCTCTGACTTGACGGCTACGGTCCGACTAAGGCATGATATAGGCTGCACCCAACTTCCACAAGTATCTCAGATCTATTGTCAGCTATGCTCCGGGTGATGCGATTCTTGGAGATTACACCACTGCTGCCCAGTTCAAGATCGTCAGCGGGCAGCTACAGCACTACCTTCCTGGAGGCAGTACGTGAACGCCCTCCTTGATTCATTACGTGACTATTTCTAACTCGAGAATATGTATATGGCAGGCGTTCTATACATGCAGGTCGAGCCTCGTCCCGACAGCAGCGTAATGAAGCTCAAGACGTCGTTCGCGTCGACACCCAACACCTATGGAACCTTTGCATGGTCAGGCGATGCCCTTACCTGGACTGTATCTGGAATTACCCGCCCCAATAATGCGGCGTGGCTCGCTTGCACGGACGCAGCTGCCGGACCCGACCTTTATATCAACCTTGGTACTCGCTCTTCTACTCTTTTATCACTTCGAATACTAACTAGTCAATCACAGGAAACTACATGTACCAAACACCAGCCGGGTGTGCTGATCAGACCATCCATTAGTAAGCTCTGTGGTGCGCCTCTTTGTATGCTCCTGCTGACAACCTCTCGACTACAGCTACAATGGCGCCACCGCTGTCCCCCGAGTCTGATCTTCGTGACTATGAGAAAACCAGGATAGTATTCGGACCGTCTTTGATTTTGGTGTCTTGCTTGGAATAAAATTCTACTCCCAACTTTGTTTCTTGCGTCTCCGTGGCTTTGATCCGGCAGTAGGGCTCTGTGAGAAAGCCAACGTTTGAAACACCCTGTTTGAAACACCGCGTTATTAACCGTTAATAACGGTGTTAGAAAGGGTTGGGGGGTCTGGGGGCGGTTAGTAACGTTCGAAATAACTTCCGCAGCCAGCT
>WSTX01000045.1:0-28592 GCA_019633405.1 Tulasnella sp. 408 | reverse complement strand
CCGTGTGCGAGATACAGTAATATTCAATATTGCACTGACTCTGTGGGCCAGGGTATGCTTGGATCTGTTGCATAGTGACACGGAGTCGCTTTCTGGCCATCACTCAGACTTTCTTGCTGGCTACGACGTTCAACGCTTGCCTCAGGAAGCACTGAAAATAATTAGCCAATGCCATGCAAGGGAGCTCTAGTCCATAGGGTGACCTTCGTCTCTGGCAGTGCTTCCTAACGACGCGCCTGTATTTCGGGGAGTCAAATTGAACGTACGTCGAGACACCCCTGACGAGTACGTAGACATCCGAGCCAGCGCTTGAGTATTCGGTCCAAGATTGTAAAACGAGTGTGACCGACCCCGATCGTTGCCTGTGATTGCCTGACCAAGTCCAAGTCTTCGCCTGCCTGCCCTCCCAAATGCCGGCTCCAAGAGAAAGTAACGCGTCAAATATGGCTCACCCTTACCACTTGAGTTTCCCTTTCATCCTCCATTGCTTTCAAAAATTAGGAGCAAGACGACCATTGGGACGATAATCTAGCGGTAATAGTGATGATGCAGGGTTTATCTGTTAATCGAAGTCGACCAACTGTTCCCATCCCGAAGGATGTCGGTAAACGGCGCCAGGAATGGTTGTTAATATGAAATCACAAAAAAACGTGTCAGATACTCGAACATATTTTACTGACGTAAAGTATACGATGGGAATCGTCGATTCCGATTCGGCGAACCGATCACTGGACGTTTGCAGTACACGCCAGCCACTATTGTAATTAGGAGCTCAACCGACTGGACCTTCTTTCATCCTCCATCTCGTGATTTCTTTGGACAATGCCCTCGCAGGACCCGGTGAGCCTGATTCTCAGGACACTCGCCCCGCCCGACCTCGCTGTCGGGCTCTCCACTTCGGAAGGTGTGCTCGACGTAAACAAATCATGATCAGTTTTCTTGCGACTCTTGGCGTTATTATCCCTCCTGAATAGGACCGTATTGATTTGAGATCCCGGAGCTTGGTATTGCTATTGTGATGCCTCGTGCGTGGTACGGTGAAAGTCTATCAAGTCCAGTCCAGCAGAGTCCTATTTCAAATCTACCCAGCAACCCCTGCTTGGAATCCCCCCATTCAACCGATCTCAGCACCATCGAGTCTTTGGTCTGGCTATTGTACTTTTCTGAAAACTTGTTGTGCTGGTATTTTGTGGGGAGTAGCCCAATGCGGTGGTGGTCTTAACTTGGCGCGGTTGAGCCTCACTAGCCCAGGTCCGGTCAGTCTGAGTTGAGACGATGAATACTTGAACCGTAACGGTGAACGAACTTTGCGAGCTACTTGCTGGTCAACTTGACTAACAGAGACTCGGGACGCGAACCGACAGTCCAACGGGCCGCAAGCAGCTCGCTCAATCGCTTCAAAATGGTGAACGGAAATACTCTACCGGTCACCAGAACTGGTGCTCTGAACCCTTTCTGGCGATTTTTATGAGTTTTAACTTATCGGTCTTTTCCGTTGCTTGGATTCTCTCGGTCTATCTTTTCATGGTGTACACCTTTGGGCTGGTCAAGGCCTAAGAATATTAAAACTGAAGCTGAGAGCAGTGTCAGGCGGACTCAAGACTCGATATGAGTTGTCAGCTCTGCCTCAGGAGCTTTGGTGTCGCTCCTGATACGAAATTTCGCTACTCGAAAGACGCATCATCTGCCGTGATTGGAGTGAAATCAACGACGCGAAGCCTTTCATTCGTTTGAGGACGGCTGGATTCGTAAAGAAGCTCAAGAAATGGCTCTGAAAGAGATGGGTGTACTGTGAAGTATTGTGTTGGGTGACAGGTTTGCAGAACCCTTTGAAGAATTTTTTTTCACATCGACATCGATCAAAGGCGTTGCTGGGATCGTTGAATATCAGTGCTAGACCTTATATTTGGTGCTAATTATGTGTGTAGATATTGGACATGGGCCATGAAAGGCCCAGGAAGTTCACCCGATGGAGTTCGTTAATCTTGTTGGCTGTTCCCAGCGACGTCGCCTAAACACAGATTCGGATTAGGTGAACTAAAAAGCAAGGATCCAACATATATGATCTGGAGGGATGTGCCCATCGACTTGTAGTCTTGTGTTTGTACTTTGCGTCCTAAGCGTGACTGCTTGGGTAAGCTGGGGGTGGGTAAGGGGAGCGCGCGCCTTTCCGACTCTTGCTTTTCTTTTCTCCCAACGACCTCCCAACCTCTCGCTGCCAGTCATCTTGACCACTTGCCCTTCGAGTTGCGAACGTCTTCTTGCTGCTATCATGAAGCTCTTCACTGTTATCGTCCTTCTGCTGGCTTTCGGGCCTTCACTTCTAGACCTTGTTCTCAGCGGGCAGAACGGTGAGGATACCACTTCCCCTCTGCCACACGGATTCTCTCTGACCACACCTTCTATAGTGCCTGCTCCCACTCCCGTGTTCCCCACCAAGACCTTTACCGACGCCGTCATCGCCTGTAAGGTGACGGTTGAGGTGCAGCCAACCCTGTTGGTGCGCGACCACAACAAAGTGGAGAAATCAGGAGCGCTTCCCATCCCTTCCTTTTACGGTACGGCTTCTTCGATCGTCTTTTCTCTTGCCCTCTCTCGGCCATCCCCACTGACCGCCCTGTTCGTTTGCGTGTTTCAGGAAAATTTTTCTCGATTGACTCGACGATTTCGATCTTGACCGAGTCCCAAGTCACCTCGAGCCTCACCAGCGTCGGTGATGTCGCCTTCGCCTCCAAGCTGGTTGGCCACGCCCAGACGCTCTGGAATGCTAATATTCACTGGTCACAACATGTATCGAGTCGGATGATTGACGAAATTGTCGTCTTCTCCCTCTACCTATGGACGTTCCTCGCCGTCGGACTCACTCTACTCCACATGCGAGCCCCCCACTGCGCTCACTTGACATCGGGGCAGGTAGGTACTCCCCAAAAGATTATCTGGGGTGTGACTGACAGTTTTTATGTTTCTCAGGTTGTTCAGCTCGAAGATACGCGTGCTCTTGTGGCCTGGATCCAAGTCCCATCGTTCGAAGGCCTGCTCCTCCTCTACTCGTACACGCCCAACTCGCCGGAAAGCGCCGTCCAATGGAAGAGTTTGTGGATCCCCCGTCGAAAGCACACCTTCTACCTGTCCAACGGTCCTGCCAGCCGCGAAGTGGTGCACAACGCCACCGACTCAACCCTCCTCTGCCTCCTTCTGCAAACGGTTTCGACATATCACCCGTGGGCACCTGAACTAGCTGGCACTCTTCTCGCAACTCAGGGCCGTTGTTTGAATGCCGAAGTGGTGTGTACCGCTCGAGTCATCATCTAGAGTGCCACTGACCTTTTCCGTTCCGCAGGCTGTCCGGTCCCAATCTACATTCGACCACAAGCAGCGTTCGTTCCGCAGACCTCACTTCCGCCCATCAATCTCCCGAGTTGGAGGCACTCCGACCCAGATCGTCAACGAGGTCGGCAGCGAAGTGGTCAACCCAGAAGGCCAACATGTCCTTGTGGATTGGATTACGATCCCATCGGAGGAAGGGGCTCTGATTCTCTATGGTTATTCCACTATCTCGATCGGAAAACCTACTGAATGGAAATCTCAGTGGCTCCCTCGTCAACCCCACACCTACTACCTATCCGATCGTCCGGCCAATCTCGACTCACTCCTGCTCGACATCTTGCTGCGCTCGATCTCAATCTATCACCCATGGGCCCCTCACCTGGCTGACGTTCTTTCCAATCTTCCTGGAGGGCTCTCCGAGGAAACCAGCATCGCTGCGGCTACCGATTCAGCAATAGAGGTTGAAGTGGTCGCTCCTCTTCATCACAGCTCTCGACCAAGTACTCCGGACCCAAGCCCTGCGAATGACGCCCCGACAACCTCAATCACTTCCGGCGATGATAGCTTGGACATGGAGTGGGAAGCCACCGGACCTTTACTCGAAGACACGGGCAACGCCTATCGTTTCGACCCGACCAGGGGTGAAGCAACCTCCACCCTGCTTCCTCCCTCGCTCCAATCGGTCTCAGCCTGCAACGAGGGCTACTCCCTCCCTCCTTCCTCACAGTCCGCTTACTCGGAGCCCGAGGTCTCAACCTGGTCCACAACTCTGCCAGGTTCTTCCCTCTCTTCTCAGGCCGGTGCTCCCCCTTCGCTCAGCGACAACACCGCCAGCTATCAACATTTCCAGACGGTCTACCACTCATACCCTTCCTTGTCCACCTACCATCATCCTCCGATGGTCTGTCATCCCTATCCTTACGGCATCCCGGGCATGTATCAACAGACTCCGATGGGTTACCACCCGTACACCCCACCGGTCGCCTATCAGCAATTCCCGACAGGATACCATCAATACCCTTCCAACCAGATGATATGGCAACCTCTGACCGCGGAGCAGGAACCGCCAGCTCGCGAGGCGATGCGTCCATCCCTACCGCTCTTGGCGGACCGAGCCTCGCAGAGACACGCTTCTGGATGCTGGGCGGCAGCTTCGACCGGGTTCGAGGCGGAGGCTATGGAAGAGAACGAGCCAGAGGAGGCGCCAAAGAAGAAATTCCGGCGAGGAGGGAAGAGGAAGATGGCGAGGAGGCTCAAGTGGGAAGAGCTGGAGCGCCAAAGACGTGATGAGAGGGGTCCCGAGGCTGGTCCCTCAAGCCCGACCTGAGGCCCTCTCATACGCCGCACCCTTCATCCCTTCCTCGCCCGTGCACGCACGGAAGCCCCGAACCTCAGCACCATCCACAAACGAAAACAATACATAAAAAAATAAAGCTCAAAAAATAACAAAAAAAAAACTTCGCTCAACTCTCGATTTCTCCACAACCAACATCCATTATCCTTCAATTCAACACCTTCACCGATCTCGACCCTCTGTTCTCAAACGCTCAACCAATTGATACCACGGACTTCCTCCAGTTTCCTTTCTTCCCATCATTGATCCTAGATTTTGTATCCTGTGTTCTTCCTCTATCGTTTGGGCCTGTAATTGTCTCAGCTTCCATTCTCTCTCTCTTTCCGCACTCCGTCGCTCTTGTACACAAAATTAAAGAAAAATATTTATTTTTATTTTAACGCCAAGGTCTCTACATCGCTGAGATCATGTCCCATGGCATGGAGATATCTGTCGCATCGCGACAGTAATCCCCTCCCCCATTCTCTCTCTGACATGTACATACCGACCCAAAAATATTTATTTATTTATTTCTCCTCACCGCCAAGACAATGTGAACCGACAGGCATGCATCCCGATGAGCGGTGCACTCGCGTCAAGCAACAAGTTGATAGTCCGCGTCATCTGTGGGTATTCTTTTCAACAGGACAGGTCGAAAGGACTCATCAGACCCTCGAAATACGGGAAGAACCAAGGGGAGTAAATGATGATATGACGAAAACTTATCTCACACGCTAGAAGAGCAAAAGTGAAGTTGCAGAAGCAACGGGTGCGGAGTACATGTACATAGGGAGCGAAACCTAACAGGGTCAGAAGAACAAACAAAGGCAACACGTGGCTTTTCATCTTCCGTCTCGTCCGCCGTGGTCAGGAACCCACTGCGATTCTTCACCAAGGTTGGTCTGGTATCGCTGGCGACGGGGGTGTTGCGATAATCGGGGAAGCTCCGGTTTGGAGGCTTGACGTTTTGACTGGGCTCCTAATTACCGGCGTCGACTTCTTTCGATAAGGCCCACCACAACTACTCGCCTAACCAAGCATGAACACACCCTTTGCTACACTGAGGCCATAGCTATATTATTAAAACAAGTGCCCCGTTACCTCCGCCCGTGAGTGCAGGGAAGGAAACCAGGAGTCGTTTTCGCCAACTTCAGGGTGTTGTGACCCTTACAGCTCTTTGCAAAACAATCAGAACCCCGACCAACACCGTACACATTTGACCTGCAAAGAGCGACGTCGCAACCACCCACCTCCTTCATGGAAGACAAAGAATGCATTCCACTATAAGATACCTCGGCGGTCTCCTGCACCATCTGTTATACCTCCTCCTCCCTCTTCTCTAAAACAATGCCTGAGATAAGTCGAGAAGAAGTCGACGTTACATCGATTCTGAAGAACATCCTCGACAATTATCCGACCGGGTCGGCTATATTGCGTGAGATATTGCAAAACTCCGACGACGCCAAAGCGAAGACACAGGTAAGGCCTAACCTGTCTCTGGCATATCCCAAGTTTTCTGACAAGAATATTTAGACTTTCATCCTAGACACTCGCAGATTCGAGTCGAACTCGCTTGTCGACCCCGTCTTGAGTGTTTGTCAGGGTCCAGCGATCATCGCAACCAATGACACCTGCTTTGAGGACGAACACTGGGTCGCAATCAAAAAAATTCTCAACTCTTCCAAGACTCATGATGAGGCAAGCACAGGAAAATATGGCTTGGGCTTCAGGTCATGCTACCATGTAAAGTGTGCTCCGCATACCACCGTTCGAACCCGGGGCTGACGAGGTTGACCTTCTGGTCTCAGGTCACCGATAACCCCCACATACTCTCGCGTAAGCAGCTCCACATTCTAGACCCTCACCAGCGTGTGGAGGGGTACGAGGGCGGTATTAAGCTCTCTACAATGCGTAAACCCGACAAGTGCGGCGGGATCGACCGCGAAGCGTACAAAGATCATTTTGCCACGCTCGAAGCTGTTCTCGATGATGAAGACGAAGACTATCAAGGGACCGCTATCAGGCTCCCTCTGCGGCTACCTGGATTCAAAAGCAAACTCAAGTCAACTCCAACGACGATTGCAGATGCGCGCAAAATGTTTCATGACTTCATCGCGAAGGAGCTCCCCGAAGCCATTCTTTTTTTGAAGAACATCACGAGTATCAAGTTCTCAGAAATCGACCACAACGGCGACGAAACCGTTCTGGCTACCGCGAAGATTACAAGTGAACCCGCGCCTCCCTGGAATGGGGAAGCTAGCCACCGCCTCATGACAATCACCATGCGCGTCGGGCCAGCCCATCCTCAGATCAGCAAATGGATCCTGAGCCACTTCGTGGGGAAGAACGAGACTGTATCTAAACACCTGGCTCAGCGACTTGGACGTTCTGAAACGGACGTAGAGAAGGCGATGGAGGCGGACAAGCTTCGTCCTTGCGTCGATCTCGCTTTCCCAATTCACCAAGACGGAGCTACTTCTGTACCCGACTTCCACGGACGCCTTTACACACTCCTCCCGTTACCAATCATTACAAACTTCCCCGTGCACATCAACGCCGTTTTCGCTCTCGTGTCTAGCCGCCAGAACCTGCGGAATTCACAGGACGTCGCGTCAGGGAGCCGCGAAGAGTAAGTAGATGTTATTCCTTCCCGAATAAAACCGAATTAATGATGCATTCCTCCCAATATAGATTTCTCGTCGAGTGGAATCGCGTCATATTTTCCGAGTTCGTGCCCAAAGCCTGGGCCTCGCTTGTGGAATCTCTCACCACCCAGCTTCGCACTGATCCTCCCGACTTTGCCCTTTCTACTATCTACATTTTTAACGCATGGCCGAGTCCAGTTGAAACCGAGGATGGAGATCAGGGCTATTGGTACCCTGCGCCAACACGTTTCTTGGAGGAAGCCGCAGGCAAGGCGGTCTGGCCGTTACATGGCGAATACTCTGACTTCCGCACTCTCGAGGATACCTTCGTGGTCGCAGAAGGAGAGACGGGTACTCCGCTCGCTGCATTTAAAGCATGCGATGTTCCTTTCGTCATCGTTCCGGAACACGTTTTTAAGCTCATTAAAGAGTCGGAGTTTAAATACCTGATCCTGAGTCCCAGAACCGCTTGTTCATACCTCAAGGTGACTAGCCACTCTCGCATTACAGTTTCAATTTTGCTCACTCATTTTCGCTTGCCCGAAGACAAACTCAGATAACATGTTCGATCTCGACGCCGCAGCTAGGCGGTTAATTTGCGACTATCTCGTTTCCGCCGGCGATATCAATCTCATCCTCGACCTTCCCATTATCCCTCAAGTCCAAGGCCAGTATACCTCCATCAAGTCTGACCGCGAATACACAATGTCAACCAAGGCCGAAGCGAGGATCTTTGGCGACGTGGACCCCGAGCTTCTTGCTGGAGAATCAATGTCGACCGCAACTCGGGAACTTCTCCTTACCGACCCAGCTGAGAGGGTTTGGTCTATCTATCCTTCAGATGTGGTTCGGTACTTGGAACAACAACTTCCTACACCAGGCGAGACACGTTTGGCCAATCTCGCCACCGGCGTAAAGCCGGCGACGTTCAGCTGGTTAATCAAGTTTTGGACATGGCTTGATGGATGGGAACGGTTTGACGACTTGATGGAAGATTCCGAATCTTGGAGCGCTCTTCAGAACCTACATGCGTTACCTTTGCGCCTGACCGGTGGGAAGCGTGGCCTTCGGCTCGTTGGAAAGTACGCCGTTCGATCTGAGAACCTGAATCCGGAGACCGTCGCTGCGTTGATCGCTCTCGGGGTCCCCATTCTCTCCGATTCCATTTCCAACGGTTCGGCCGTGCAAGAAGTGTCCAAGAAATACAGCGACATTGTGTTCATTCTCCAAAGCATCCCGAAGAATAAGTCCTTCGCACATCTTGATCCAGCATCTCGCCAGACGTTGCATGGCTTCTTCAACCAACAGTTGCTGGAGTACCTACGCCTTGACTCAAGAGCTAGCTCAGGGGAAGTCCTCAAGCCGGAATCGCGAAGGATTCTGCGAACTCTACCAATCTTTCCGGTCTTTAATCACGGTCTTCGAGAGGAGACCAGCATCACGTTTGACGTCGCGCCGGACGGTGCATGTTTTGTAGACGGGTCTGTGGAGGTTATTCCAAGTATTAAGGGCACACCATTTATCAGCTATGACCTGGGAAAGGTCCTCCATACAGCGCTGGGGGAAACGAACGTCCTAGGAGAGATTGACGTGTTACGGAAAGCCATTTGCTCGGATGCGTGGGAGCACCAGGAAAATGTCCAAGGTCTTCTCCCAGGTCTTATCCACAGACTGATCAACCGGCTGAATGACTTGGGAGACGATGCCTGCGCTAGAATTTCGGAACTTGCCATTGTGGAAGTAGGAAGCCGCGGAGTTCGACAGAGGCCGAGCCAGGTGGTCGATCCAGCCTCGGAACTTGCTGGACTTTATGATACGAATGATAGGGTCTTGCCTGTGGGAGACTTCGCAAGCGAAGGTCCAGGATCGTATATCAACCAGCTGCGAAGCCATGGAATGATCCGCAGCACGCTGACCCCTTCCGCGATTAAGGAGCGCGTTGCCCGAATCTCAGACCAGTCGCGGACAATGCAAAAGCGATGCCAGAAAGCGTTGCGTTTGCTCAAGCTCCTTGATTCTTACATTAAAGATGCGAAGAACGAGCTTTCTACAGAAATTGCTCAAATTCTCTGCGACTCGGCATGGCTTCCGGTCGACGGCAAATTTTACAAGACGTCAGAGTGCTGGGACAGCCGAAAGAGGGACGCCTTACTTTGCGACTTTGTTCTTCCACGAGTCTCATATACCGTCCGCAGCAATTATCTTCGAGATTGTCTGGGATGGTCGCAGGTCCCCGTCAAAACTCTCCAATGTCAACTCCTCAATGTCGTAGAAACAGATACAGAAGGCTCTGATATATCTCAATTGAAGGCTTTTGATAGAGTCGAGGCAGTCCTCAGGGAGCTCGCGTTGGAACTGCAAGCCGATCGTCTTTCACTGGACCAAGTCGATTCGCTGGTGGAAGCCTTGGGAGATTCAGCTTGGGTTCCTGCTTCTTCAAGGGATCTACGGGTTGGTCGGCAATGCATGTTGGAAAAAATTGATCTGGGGACGAAGTACCATTCGGTGTCTCCAACCTTGCTTCAGGCCGATGGAATGGAAGTGCTTCTGAAAAGGATGGGGATTCCTATTAGGTAAGGATTTAGAACTAAGAATCAAGACCTGGATACTCATCTTAAATTGTAGGCCCCCTCCATTCTCCCTTTACTCTGCGCTGCGGGAGATTTCCGAAGAGCTTGCACAGACCGAACTCGCTGGGCCAATAAGAAGCGAATTGGTCGATACGTCGATTTTAATCCTTGAGGAACTTGCTCCAAGTATCCAAGGTGACGAATCTGAGTTCCGGAAGACGCTCATCCCTACGGAGGCATTTCAGCTTGCCCCAGCGACTGAGGTTCTGTTCAATGATATGGCAGGAGATTCAATCGGCCCACCTACCGGATTCCAGTTTGTCCATCCCAGAATTTCTCCTTCACTCGCAATTACCCTTGGCCTCCGGCGTTTGAGCGAGGAAGAGTTCTCTCAGGCCGAAGACGGCATTCAATCGTTTCATATCGGGGAAGATCTCACCGTTCGAATCCGAGGAGTCCTAAAGGATTATGGAATTGACCATTCCAGTAATGAATGGATTGCCAATGCAGATGATGCCGGAGCTACGTCCGTCACTTTCCTCTTGGATGAAGCTAGCTTCAACAGTCAGCGAGTGATCGGAGGGCTGGAGGACTTCCAGTCTGGTCCGGCATTAGTCGTGCACAACAATGGCGTATTTAAAGACGTTGATCTCGAGGGATTGGGAAGAATTGGCCAAGGTGGCAAATCAGGGAGAGACGACTCAATCGGTCGGTTTGGCCTTGGAGCTCTTTCATTTTACCACTTTTCCGAGGTAATGACTGCATCAAAAAATGTGCCAAGTTTCACTTACGCTCTTCTCGTACCAGCTTCCATGGGTGATATCTGGCAAATACTGCTTATTTTTGGATCCTTCTAAAAAGTATTTACCGCGCGAAAGAGGAAATATCAGGCGTTCTGCCGCACTCGTTCCTTTAAGCCATTGTATCAAGTGAGTCTTACCCCCTGCGATGGACTTGGTTTCTGACTTCGAGGATTGTAGTCGCTACCCAGATCAACTCAAGCCACTTGATGGCCTATTTGGTTTCAGCCTTAACACGGATAACTACAAAGGGGTAAGTCATCAAAGATACGAAAGAGCAAGCCCCAGCTGACCTCTGATCCACTTGTCAGACTATATTCCGGTTTCCTCTTCGGACTGCTTCCCAGGCAGGTGCCAGCAAACTTTCATGCACGCACTTCAGTCCTGTGGACATTGCAAACACAATCAATCGCTTCTACGCAAATGCCAGCCAATCACTTTTTTTCACCAAGTCATTGTCAGGGATTACGGCTATGCGCCGAGCCGCAGACCTCAAAACTACATCTGTCTGGTCCGTTGGCTGTTCTCGCAAGAAATTGTCCGAGGGTATGCAGAACGGCATGGTCGCAATCAAACTTTCCCTTAAATTGAAGGCTCCCAACACTGGTGACAACGTGCCCGAGCACTGGTTGGTCACGTCAACTCATGCCGACAAGGATGAATTCCCTACTCCCCTCCGATCTCTTTTCTCTCTCCATCGCCTTCCTACTCCAACCTTTGGCCTCGCCGTAAATTTGTCAGCAAAGGGTAGCATCCACAATTCTCGGCTATTCGCTACTCTTCCACTTCCAATCTCCACCTCTCTTCCTGTTCACGTCCACGCTACCTGGATCCTAGCTCAGGACCGACGTTCGATCCGCTACGACGCGCCCGACGCTACGGGTCAGCAACCTTTGGACACGTTATATAACGAGCACATACTCAAGAACTCCATTGCGCCTCTCTATATCAAGACTTTAGCACTCATTGTCGCGCAATATCCCAAAGTGGCCAGTCAAATTTGGCCTAACAAAGCTCGAGATGATCCAAGTCAAACTCTTGGCACCGAGCTGTACAAGCGAATGATCTTCACCAAAGAACCGGTCCTTCTCACTGCTCAGAAGCAGCCGATTGCCCCTTCCGCAGCAATTATCCGCCGGCCTCACAAGAATACACTCGCAATCCGGAATATCCTATGCAAAATCAAGGTGCACAATTACGTTCCGATCCCGCACTTCGACACCAGCTTCCTCGAAGACTGGGGTGGCTTAAGATTTGACTCGGCTAGGGAGGTTTCGAAGATCCTTCGTGAATACTCCCTCACAATACGCCAGCTCTGGCAACCTACGAATCCCACATCTTCAACGCTCACCCTCGAGGACATCCTGCCGGTCTTGGAATACCTCTCGAAGGAAGGAGAGAGTTTGATTGGCATACCTTTGCTCCTACGTGGCGATCGCGAGCTTGTAGAGTTCCAAAATTGGGGGCAGTGCGAGATCTTTGCATCTCACAGAGCTGACCTTGCCAAGTTGTTTGGGCCCAGAGCGGTCGTAAGCATGGATATACCCGAAGTGTCCGTCCACAATCTGGTTAACTTGAACCTCAACGTCGTAAAACTCGATCCACGAGGCATGCGAGACCTCCTTGCGCAGCGTAGCCCGCCCGTTACTCCAGCAAATATCAGAAAATGCAGCATATCTCTTTGCGACTGGTACAAAGAGCTCCTCAGCTTCCTCGCCTCTCGAGAGTGTCCTGTCAAGATCGATGATTTGGCCGACCTTCCTCTTCTTCCTGCCATCGGGCGAAAACTTGTCATTTCCTTAAATTACGCCAGAAGCGGCGGGATATGGTGGCGATCCGGACATCAAGATGAAGTGCTGACAACTGTTTTGCTTCAGCTGGATGTCATAATGGTGGACGATTTGCCCGATGAGCCGCAGGGACCTAATACGGACGACCTTACGCGCGTTCTTCAGCTTTTTGGGCAGCTAAACCTTTCCCCAGAGGAGATTATCCAGAGGGTCGATCTAAACGACTGGGCTGGATTTGTTCAACATCTCATGTTTTGGATCAACGATCGCTTCGTCTCAAAGCTATCGGCCGCAGAATTTGGAACGTTGACAAATCTTCCTTTCTTCAAAGGGAGGAAGGGTAGAAATCTGCCGACATTTGTACCTGCAAGCCAAGTCATAATGTTACCAGATTTGGCGCCGCTGGATCATCTCACTCAATACCTTCCCCCAAACAGTACCTTCGCAGCAGCCAGTCCAGAATTGGCCGCAGTTCTCTGGAGGAGCAAAGATAATAATAGAAGCTTGTCTTTCTCCACCCTTTTCAGTCGGTTGCGTCTCCCAAGTCGACTCGCTCCACATCAGGAAACATCATTCTCATCATTGCTCCAGCTTATCGCAACGCGTCATGAGGGCCATTATAACGGTGACCTGATACCCGATGGAAACCGCGTTTTGCGTCCACCGACAGAGCTTTATGATCACCGTGTTCCCTTATTTTCAACAGCGTTTGAGGGTCGCGACGACCTATTCGTTCACCCTACTTTCCGGCACCTGATTGACGGACTCGTCGACTTAGGAGTGAAACGGGACATAACGGCGCAGACACTTGTCGAGAGCCTCCAAGCAGTAGATCACGATGCTCAACAAAGGCCAGAACCGGTACATCGTGCCAGGTGGCTCTGGGACTACGTCAACTCTGCACCGGCAGAACTCAGACAGATTCCGTTCGATGCGATTCGCAGACTTCGTTTCCTCCCTCGCCAGACTCAACGGCACCCTTCCGATCCCGATTTCGACTTTTATGCCCGAGGTCTCCCAGATGTGGTTTCATTTGACGATTTGTGTGCTCCTGAACGCGAAGTAGTTGCTTGGACCCAGCGAGCGAGGTTTACAACTTTCCCTTCAGCTCACTTGAAAGCCATCTATCCGAATGTTGGTGAACCCAGCCCAAAGGACGTCGTGAGTGATTTCTATTCTGTTTCTTTTGTATTCCGAGTGGTCTCAACAGGTTGGAAAAAATAGGTTCAGCACCTTGTTTCTCTCGTCAATGACGTTTCCCCCCACCATCACCAGTCGTATATTCTTTTCAGCAATATCCGAAGCGTGTATGAGTGGCTAAAGAAAAATAAGGAGAAGTTTAAAGATCAGCGGGGTCTACTATCTAAAGAGCCTCTCTGGCTGAACACTGATGCAGTTTCGGATCATTGGACCTGGCGAACTGCGGATCAACTTGTGTTCGACATTGCGTACGACGCTGAAGGACGTTTCGTGGTTCGGAATTTCTTGATTCCCTATCGCTCTTTGTTACTTGATTGTGGCGCCAATGAATACAGAGTAGCAAGTCTGCCAACACACACGATATCCAAGACAACGACTCCTCATCCCGAGATAGTGCGGTCCGGATGGGACGACCTTCGACAAGCGGGTCAACTACTCGACATCTGCTTCAGCGTTCAGGGACAAGAAATTCCGGCGCATAGAGGAATGCTGGCGGCTGTGGTGCCTCACTTCAAAACTGCCTTTGGCGGTTCATTCCGCGAGAGCGTAATTACGGCCGAAGACACCGAACTGCCCGTATACCGGTTACCAGAAGACGAGGCAGCATCTGCCTTTGCTGTGCAGTCCGTCGTAGGTATGTACTGTAGATTACTTCATGATGCGACTTTTGCCTGAACCTAATGATGTTATCCAATAGACTACGTCTACACAGGAACGTTCACTCTTCCAACTTTTGCCGACATCGATGGTGAGAACTATCAGCCCCATGTTACTCTCGAGGTTAACGGATGTGTATTGCAGAGGCTACGGAGGCCCTTCAAGACTTGTTGGACCTCATAGAGCTCTCGAATCTTTGGGACATACCGGATCTAACGAAGCAGGCCGTGCTGGCCATAGTGGAGCTTAGACTCATTCGTTTTGACAACTGCGATTACGGTAAGTTTCCGTATTACGACTGCGAGGTTCTCGCGGCTCACGCATCTACCGCAGTCCTCGAAATTGCAGAAGAATCTCAAATCGAACTTCTCATCGAAATTTGTCAGAAAACAAAGGAGCAGAACCGGTGGCTGTAGAAGAGACGGACGTTGTAATTAAAACGGAGTTTATTTATATCTTCCTTCGACCTTCAGCCATCTTAGGACCTGTTTGATTTTTTTTTTTTGGCCAGCTAAATCCAAGTGCAGGGGATGTGTGACCTCAGATGACCTCTCGTACGGGTCTCGGGCGGTCTCGTCCAATAGCAGATTCGATCAATATAGCATCGCCGAACAACATCAACGAGTTCACTACGAGACAACGTCGGCGGTCGATATCACAATGCATGCTCCCTGCTAACTTACAGGTAGACCCGCTAATATTTAGAAGCGTGTTTTCCGGACTTTAGGACCCCTTTGTTGGGCCTAAATTCGAGCCCTTGACTCAATTGTACACGGAGTTGGGAAGAGGTTTGGAAAGAGGCTTTAGGATGCAGTAGTTCTATTTAGAGTTTTGGCTCAGGGACAAGTTCCCGGAAGCGTTGGAGATCGGCTTGCTCCACAACGACGCGAACCCGAACCGTTGCTAGAGGCATTTTATGCCAATCTTGAACACCATTTTTGATATTTTGGAGGGAACGAAGCTCTCATGGGGCTATGGGTTGCAACTTAGTGTTGCTACCCAACTGCAGCGACCTCGCCCATACGCGTATTAGAGTTAGGTCAATCTGTTGGTAAAAACTTCGAAAATGTGATATGGAGTGAGGTTACCATTCGTTCATAGTCTTGTGTTTGCACATTTCTTTGTAAGCGTGACTGCTTGCGTAAGCAGGGGGTGGGTAAGGGCAAGGACGCGAATCTCTTTCTATCTCCCAACGACCTTGCAACCTCTCGCTTCCGGTCATCTTGACCATTTGCTCGTTGAGTTTCAAACGTCTTCTTACTGCTATCAATGAAGTTCTTCACCGTAATCCTCCTTGTGTGTTGGTGTTCGGGCCTTCGCTTCTAGACTATGTTCTGAGCGGGCAGAACGGTATGGGTGCCATTTCCCCTCTGCCACACGAATTCTCTCTGACCAAACCTCCTATAGTGCCTGTAACCACTCTTGTGTTCGCCACAAAGATGTCAACCGACGCCGTCATCGCCCGCAAGGCGAAGGTGCAGGTGCCGCCGACCGCAGTGTTGGTTCCAGACCACAACAAAGTGGGGGTATCAGATGCGCTTCCCATCCCTTCCTTTTACGGTACGGCTTCTTCGATCGTCTTTTCTCTTGCTCTCCCTCGGCCATCCCCGCTGACTGCCCTGTTCGTTTGCGTGTTTCAGGAAAAAACATTCTCGATTGACCCGACGATTTCGATCTCGACCGAACCCAAAGTCACTTCCGAGGCGACCGTCACCAGCATCGTCAATGTCGCCTTGGCCTTCAAGCTGGCTCACCGTGCCCAAACGCTCTGTAATAGCATCCTTCACTGGTGGAAACATGGCTTGGGTCAGGTGATCGACGGGATTGTCGTCTTCTACCTCCACCTCGGGACGCTCTTCGCCGTCGGGCTAGCTCTACTCCGGAAGCGAGCCCTCCAGCGCCCTCACTCGACACCGGAGCCGGTGCGTACACTCGAAGGGTATTTTTGGAGCGTGGTTGACACTCTTTATATTCCCTAGGTCGTTCAGTTCGAAGGTCCGCGTCCTCCTGTGGCCTGGATTGAGATCGAATCACTCGAAGGCCTGCTCCTCCTCTACTCTTACACCACCAACTCTCCGGAAAGTTGCGACAAATGGAAGAGTATGTAGATCCTTTGTCGAAAGTATACCTACTACCTGTCCAACGGTCCTGCCAACGGCGAAGTGGTACGCATCGCCGACTCAACTCTCCGCGGCATCCTACTGCAAACGGGTTGGACATGAACTAGCTTGCACTCTCCTTGTCTCTCAGGGCCGCCGGTTGATATCTGAGCCTGTATGTCCTACTCGACTCACCATCTACAGTGTCACTGACCTTGTTCGTGATACAGGTTGTAGAAGCAAGAGAGCGGTGAGTGGTGTCTTCTGAGAAGAATCCGGTGGACCCCACCCCACAGACTTCTTCCTGCTTCTTCCTTCTCCTCATAGATTCTGTGTTCTGTCCTGTGCATTCTCTCTTCCTCGTCTATACCTGTACTCCCCCCTCCCGTGCTCTCTCCACATGTACATCCATAACATCCATGAAATATATATATATTCTAACATCTCCACACCGACCAGGCTATGTGAAATGAACAAAGACATCCCAATAGGCGGTACTTCCGCGATGAGCAGTGATCACAACGTGCTAAGATAAATACATAGCCGAAGAGTAGAGCGAGTACTTCATCCATGGTGATTTAGTTGGTCTTCAACAAGGGCAGCGCATTTGCAAGTATCGATTATTCTGCTGTGAATATCATACGGCTCTGTGAAACGCTATTGAGTAACCCCATTTGGAGTCTTGTTCTCTATCCGGAGAAAGCTCCAACGAGCTTGGCTGGAATACACGGCACTGCCCATCTCGCATCACTTCCGTTGTCCACGGGTTGGTGGACTCGACCTAAATCTCGGATTCCCGATCAACCAGCAGCCAACAAGATCGTTGACCGGAGGTTTGGCAGCAACAAAGTGAGGGTAGGGAAAGGGCAAGCAAAACACGTGAGTTTTGCAACCACCAGGCTTGCCAAGCCTCCTTGTTCTTGGAGCAAGGCGTTTCGTCCAACACGGTTGTCGCAGAGGTATGGCGCCAAAAGGACTGGGACTGTGCCCCGATCGCGAGCAACCCATTGTTTGGCGTCAACGCTTGTCCCTGCCACCGTCCAAGGTATTCCCAAACCGTGGGATAGCCTCTCACTTCTGAACCACACCACAACCGTTTTTGCTGCGGAGACCGGTAATAGGTAAGTTTTACGCACTGGGGGACAGGAAGATTTCCTGACTCGTGGCATCGAGGACAGCATAGCAGTCCATCGATGAAGAACGACCAGACCATCAACAGCCTCCCAGATGAGCTTCTCTGCGAAATTTTCTTACGGACTATCAGTCCACTCAGCGCTCAAGCCGATCGCTGTAGACTAATCTTAGTCTGTCGGCTGTGGAAGGAGCACGTCGAAGGCTCGGCCCTCCTATGGACGGACATCTCCGCACGAAATGGTGCTGCGTATGTGCGACGAGCCCTGGAGCGGTCGAAGGGGTCCATGATAAGGCTTGATTACCCTTCACCTACTCCAGCCGATGACCTGGATTTGGAATCGTTTATGACCGAAGCTGCTCCACACATTGCACGTTGGCGGTCACTGAAGGTAGCAATTGGGGCATCGCCGAAGTCTCTGGAGAGCGGATTGGAGCAACTCATTACGGCACAGGTTCCGAACCTACAGAGTTTAGACCTACGCCTGACCGGGCATAAATATTCGTTACCTCGAAACTCAGTGACCCTCTTCAATGGATCTCCTGCACCTTCCTCCCTCAAGTACCTAACTCTTTATCGCGTTCAAGTGGCAGTGGCACCTCTCAGTCTTTCGGGTCTAGTCTCGCTTCATCTTGCCAGCATACTAGGCCCATCGACGCTGCAGCTTCTTGAAATACTTCGCAATTCCCCTGAGTTGGTAACCCTTCGCCTGAGGAGCATTCGGGGCCTGGTTGGTATCGGGTCTCAAGTACCGGCCATCCCACCTATCGAACTACCGAAACTCAGTTCCTTGACGCTCGAGTGGATTGACAACCAGGCGGCAAACAGGATCCTTTCAACAATTCGCATTCAGAATTGCCGGAATGTACACATTTGTGCCGAAATCGGTGGGGTCAACGTTCGGTCTGTCCTCCTCACACCGAGCATCGCGCATCTACTCCACCCGTCCATCCTCACACCCGATCCCCGGTTCTACGACATTAAAGTGGAGGTGTATGATAGTGATGGATATAGACTTCTAACCCGTGGAATGGACCTTGAACTCTTGGTAGACGGGGAAGACCAGATCGAAGGAATCTGGGGTTGGCTGGTGCAAGGTCTGGGCTCGGAAGCCCCAGCATACCCGGTTCAGCTGGTTCTCGACTTCTCAGAGATGGATCCAGTGCGCTTAGTCGAAGTCCCATCTCCTCTCTTTATTAGGCATCTCTCGACTACCTACAGCTCGTTCAGGTCGCTCTTGCAGTCTCCTCGCGTTACAATATTTCAGCAGTCAGAGTCAACTTCTGGTGGTTGGCTCCTTAGACAAATGGAGATCCTAAGTATCGAATTCGCTACAGTCGAGTCACAAAAGGAGTTCGTCGCCATGCTTAGGGGTCGATATGAAGAAGCGACTGCAAGTAACCAAACCGAACGAAGTTGTCCAGTGAGCTTGAAGTGCGTGGAGTTGCGAGGCCGACCGAGGTCTGAGGGATTGGTAGAGGAGATACGAGGGATACTTGGGGAGATAAATGTATTCTGGAGCAGCTAATAGACACGTTGAAGGAGTGGTTGCCAGTCTCCAGACCGCTGCATGGCGCCAACTTGCCTTATAAGTTTCACTACGCGGTCCCAGCGACGCGCTCATAGGTGTATTGCAATTAGGTGAATCGGATACACAACAAATAAACCGCATATGAGTTCTGAAGTGAAGTGCCCATCGATACAGAGTCCTGGATGTTATACTGTTTCTGCCAATACTTGGGTAAACTGGGGTGAGTAAGAGTGGCGCAGCGCCATTTTCTGAGTCTTGCTTTCCTCTTCTCCCATCGAGCTTGTAAGCCCTCGCTCCCGGTCATCTTAAGCATTTGCTTTACCTTATCGCAGTGGTACCCAGCCCAATGCGAGCCATGGTTTGGGATCTTGTGCTGCTCTTGAAATTGAGCCGTGGGCCCGAGCGTCGTCAGTCTATCTTGCAATGCCATTAAGACCGGCGATTATCCCTTACATTATCGATAATATTTTGCAATGTCCCCCTAAATTTTGGGCTGCAGGTTCGATGGGGTTCGGGGGGCCATGGAAGAGAATGGACCTGATGAGGCTCCGAAGAAAAGGTTTCGACGAGAAGGGGGGAGGAGCACGATACTAGCAGACACCTGGAGCGCCAAACACGCGGTGAGAGGGATCAACGGCGTAACTCGCGCCATTACGTGTGGCGAGGGGTAATCAGGAAAGCGTTTCCAGCCTCGCGATCAGCCACAGCGGCTGAAATCGCTCACGGCGTACGATGCTTCAAACCGTTCTTTATTCGGAAAATAATTGTCGCATACGAAGTTAGACGCGATCGTGCTGTCACGAATGCGATCGTGCACGTCCCGGCCATGTGAAGCGGGGAGAGCCCGCATGGCTCGGTGAGATCAGGCTGACCGCAGGCTCGCTGTCGGGAGAAGGTGAGCTTGTCGCTCGCCCTTTGGTCTAGATGGCATTTTTTTAGCCTTGGGCTTTGGTGGACGCCAAGGGTTAGACACGAGAGAGCGGCTGATAGTGTTGCGAAGGATGACTTGGTGGAATCGACACCGTAGAGTTCCTTCGGTTCTCCTTTCTTTCTTGGCATCATGGCTCCGGTGCTTCGTGTAGTGTATTCTTTCTTCCCCGTTTGTATCATTTTCGTCTCATCATCTTTTACCCTCGCACCTGTTATTAAAAGAAAGCGTAACGTTATTTAGATCCCAAAGCTGGTATCTATGGAAGAGATTGCCAGCTGAACGGACGCGCTCCGATCGGTGGGAGATATTGCTTGGCACGAATCGATTGAGCTAGTACCTTGGACGTCTCTTTGACTTCCTATCCAAGGTTGCGGGAGATTAACTGGCCTTCGGGATTGTGTGTAGTGCGATGCGCCCACCCCGTTTCCAACAGGTGCTAGAACTCCGCAGTTCGTCTTATTCTTGCGTAACTCCTCGAGCAATCCGGAACAAGCAACCCTCGCGTATGGGGTGAAACGCCGGGAGCATGGCAAGATGCTCCCTGGCGAAAACGGCGACGGAAATGGTGTTATTGTGACAGCTTTTGCACTCTTCTCTATCGCTGGAACGATCTAAGCAAAAAATAAAGTCCAGCTTTTGCCAAGCGGAAAGGCTGCGAGAAGTCGAAACCGACTCGCGGGTCACGGCATCCTTTCCTTCCGCCCCTGTCACACGGCGTTCTTGACAAGCCGAAAACGCCACCCCACTTGTCGCATCCCTTATCTCAGAGTCAAATTCCGACGAAAGCAGTCATAGCACTATGCTTTACGCAAGAATGTTTGCCGGCGAAAAGGGTCCTATTCTCCAGTCGTGAAAGCAACAGAAGTACGGACGAAAAAGGAAAACGACGAGCGTTTCAACCAGGGCCGCCAAGCCATTGAACATGATTCTAGTATATCGGTGATGGGCCTGGCCGAAGGTATGGGCTGATGTGTCTAGCACTCCCTCTGCAGCCCTTCAAGTTGAGCTTAGTCACGCCGTCGTCATACCAAACTTGTCCGGACAAAGGTTCCACCCGCCCTGGCAAGGGTTTCACTGGTAAACGCCAGCACGGCGCTTACGGGCACGGCATGCTTTTCCCGACTCTATGCACGCCAAGAACCGTCTACCTGATTCGGAAGGTTCCGGAGGGCAAGGGTCCAGCAGGTACTTAGACGCCGAGACTTTGGTTTCGAACCTTGGAGGATTTATCACATGCGTACGCGTCCGCATTGGCATTGGCGGAGTCGCGAGATGCAGAACTGCAGACCTCCTGTCTATTATAACCGTGCAACGTCCCTTCCAAGCATCCGCGAAGTCGAAGGGATGAACAGCTACGTGTCCATGTGACGACCTTCTCGATGAGGTTCGTCTTCTATTACCAGGCGGATAAAAGGGTTCTGTTTAACGAAAATAATGCCTAATGCGTACCCGCAGGGCTGACTACGCTACCAGAGACTTCTTATAACTCTTCAAAGCTTGCTTTCTTCCCGGGCCCTCCTGACGAACTCCCCTCGCTTCCGCCGTCCAAACCTCACACACTCTTTTCCCTCTCACTTCCACTCGTTCAAAGTAGCAATGCGTCTCACACTCTCTTCACTCTTTGTCCTTGCGGCGGCGGCAGTCGCAACTGCTGACAATGTTTCCGTCAACCCTCCCTTGGATAGCCTCAAGCCACATCCTATCACTCCCTCCGTCGACTCTGTGAAACCAATCGTCGGGCGGATGACCAACGCCAAACGCTTGGCCATGAACCTTCCTCCTCTCAAGCCGAAGGCCATCAGACGTGGTATGCGCAGTGCTAAGCTCTATTCGACTTATCAACTTGACATGATCATCAACACGTCAACAGGTACCCGGGCGGCCTCGGCGCCCCGTTCAAATACTTCCATGTTGCCGCCTGTCCCGTGAGCTTGCTCGGCCATCTAGAGCCTTGTGGTGGGTCGCTAACCGTTCTACGTTATACCCCTCCTATCACTAGTCACACGTGCAACCTTCTGGTTAAAAATTCGGACGGAAGCACGCGCGGTTACGTCAGCCGCGTCTGGAGATTATACGGCGAGTATGGTATCCAAACAAACCAAGCAGACTCTCTCGAAGTTACATTCTACGCTTCGCCGGATGATCCCTCGCCTGTCGAACTAGACTTGAGCGCGAACAACGGTCCCAGTCCGGCATACCCCTTCGTCGGCGCTAGTAAGTACATCACCACAAGCTCTGAATACTATTCTAAAAGCTCTCTAGCCGTCGGATTCTTTTCAGATAGCGACAACTTGGGCCCTGGCAGCTCCAAGTCAGTCTCATTACATCAAAGCGAAGTACCTCTTTACTAAACTAAATCTGCCACCTCCCGCAGCCATTTGTACATTACAAGCAATACCCAGACCGCGGCGGGGTCCACCCCACAATCTGGAGATAACAATTCATTCAGCGCTAGCACCGGTGTTCCCAAAAATGCAGAGAGTGCCATCTGGAAATACAATCCTACAACGCAAGATATCAGTGTTCAGTGGATCAACAATGATGGATCTACACCTGCTAACTTCATCCTCTATTACTCGGTTGACCGTATGTCTAAGTCTCTCTCTGCCGCATGGGTTGGTAGAGATGGACCTTACAATATCCTTTTCGTTGCCTTTTCTTAGAGGTATTCCTCATCACTGGAGATATAGCAGCTTTCCAGAGCGTCTACGGTGCGAGGTTTAGTATACCTGTCGTGGGTCTCATGCACGTGTATTTCCTGAGAGTTCTTCCTAATTTGTTGCAAATCCCTCAGACCTTCACCTGCGTTCCCCCCGTTGCCGCACAGGTCCCGCGAAATTAGTGTACTCTCTCGAGAGCATGACGGTAGAGCGCGTTTTGCGAGACTTAGGCTTTCCGTCGTTGGATAGCTCGCCATCTAGCATACCCTCCTCACATATCCATATACATCTCGGTTTCTTTAAGCTTTTGGGTTGCCCATCCTCATAATAGAGCAAGCACCTTATTTTGATAGATCGCTGTTAGTGCTTAACGCCTAGTCCTACCCCAGTAGTGCATGCGCTATGCTGGCAAACGCTTTTGGGCCAGCCCCATAGTTCCCACGAAGATCAAAATTCACTGGGCCATCGGCTAGCATTAGACGGATAAAGCTACGCTATGAGTATATACTTACCCTTAGGACACATCGCATAGAGTTTCGGACTGCTAGACCCCGGATCCGAGTTGTCCATGGGAAGAGGACATCTGCCAAACAAGAGTTTGGCTTTCGCCTAATAAAGAGAGTGACGAAGTTATTTACATCTTTTTTCGCGCCAAAATGTATCTCGGGCAACCCACTGTTTGTCGTGGATGCTTATTCCTGTCGGGTTCGAACGCGCTCCACAAACCGTGGGATAACGCCGTAACCGCCACCACACCACCCTAAAGCAGTTCACCGAAATTTGTTGCAGAGACCATTAATCGGTAAGATTTGTATATTGAGAGCCGCAAGACTCACTCAACTATAGCTTTAAGGATCGGCCTTCTCAGCTCATCTATGGAAATTAGTAAAAACATCCACGGCCTTCCAAACGAGCTTCTCTGCGAAATTTTCTCACTGACCATCAAGCCGAAGAGCGCTCGATCCGATCGCTGTAGACTCATATTAGTCTGTCGGCTGTGGAAGGAGTACGTAGAAGGCTCGGCCTTCCTGTGGACAGACATCTCGGCAGAGGATGGTCCCGCCTACATGCACCGAGCACTCGAGAGGTCGAAGGCATGCATGCTAAACCTTGACTTCCCCCCTTACACTGAAGCCTATATCGATTTGGGATCATTCTGGGCGGAAACTAGTCCTCACATTGCGCGTTGCCGGTCATTGACGATCGATCTTCGGCGGTTGCCCCAGTCTTGGGAGAGCATGGTGGGCCCACTCACTATGGCACAGGCTCCAATCCTGGAGAGTTTAGAGCTGCGCCTGTCGGCCCGAGGTCAATTGGGATCTCGAATACCTGTAACTCTCTTCAACGGAGCTCCCGCACCTTCGACCCTCAAATCCCTTACCCTGTATCGCGTTCAGGTGGCAGTTGAACCCCTCGGCCTCTCGGGTTTAATCAAGCTTGATGTTTGCAACGTATCAACCCTATCGACCCCACAACTCCTCGAGATACTTCGCAATTCTCCTTTGTTGGAGACTCTCATCCTGGACGATAATCGAGGCCTCGTTGGCGTCGGATCTCAATTTTCGGCGGTCCCGTCCATCACACTACCGAAGCTCAATACCTTGACACTGGAGTGGATTGATCACGGGGCCGCAAACTCCATCCTCTCAACGATTCGCATTCCGAATCGTCGATTCCTATACATTTGCGACGATATTATTGGAGAGGGCGCTTCGTCTGTCCTCCTCACACCAACCATCGCGCACATACTCCACCCGACCATTCCCAACCCCGATCCCCAATTCTCGGACATTGAAGTAAACATAGAGAACAGGGAGGGCGGCGATGAATGTGTAGTTCAAGTCCGCGGTATGATGCTTCAACTCTTCGTAGATGGAGAAAACCAGATCGAAGGAATTTTGGGTTGGCTGGTGGAAGGTCTTGGGTCGGAAGCTGCAGCATGCCCAGTTAGAATGAGTCTTTATTGTGGAGAAATGGATCCAGTGCGCTTAGTTTCGGTTCCATCTCCCCTCGTTATTAAGCACCTCTCAATCCCTGAGAGCTTGCTTACGTCGCTCCTGCAGTCTGCCTCCGTTGCAATGTTTCAGCCGTCAAAAGCAGTATCTTCCGGGGGGCTTCTCGCACAAGTGGATAGCCTTACTGTCGAATTTTACACAATCGAGTCCCAAAAGGAGTTCATTATCATGCTAAAGGGCCGATACGCGGAGGTGGGCCCGTATACAGAAACCGAAGCAAGGAGGCTGACGAGCCTGAAGTCCGTCGAGCTCCGCGGTCGACCGAGGGTTGAGGGATTAGTGGAGGAGATAGTAGGGATACTTAGGGAGGTAGATGTATTCTGGGCCGATCAATAGACAATCCTTAAGGAGTGAACCTCCACACACTGGCAGCTTTCACAGGAGCTTAACGTTGCGGATGCACAAATCGAATGGTCCATTCGTATCTTCAGAATTCTCCTTATGTGATGAAATTGGAAAATAAATAAATAATATTTAATGGGGTTTTATCGATGTACATCTGAGAGAGGGGGGGAAGGGGATTACAGATACAAAGGAATAAGAAAAAACACACAAGCCTGGGAACAGGATCAATGATGAGAAGGAAAAAGAAAAAACTTGAGGAAGTCTATAGTGTCGATCCCGCCAAGGTATTCTCAGAAAACACCACTCACCGCTCTCTCGCTTCCAACCCGTCGCGCCAACCCAAATCCGGAGGCCAAGGCGAAACCCTCTCAAACAAAAAGCAGACGACCAACTCACCTTCTCCCGAGAAAGAGCATCCAGTCGGCCTGATATCACCAAACCATGGGGGTTACCCCGCTACACATGGCCGGGGTCGTGCAAGATCGCATTCGCGACCGCACACACGCGCCTAAGGTCGTCTGCGACAATCCCCTTCCGAAGAAGGAAACGTCCAAACGCCTCATCTCCAGTCAGCGGCTCCAGGCGCCGTAGCTGATCACGAGACGTGGAACGCTTTCTTAGTTCCCTCTCGCCGCTACGTAATTACGCGTGGTTCGCCGCTCTGGGGGCTTCAATCAGGCGAACGAGATAAAATACTCACGACTGGAGGCTCCCATCGCCCGGAGAGCCGAGCTAATGGTTTCTGGGGAGGGGAGAAGTGGGCGTTGCTGACTATCCGATTGAATTTCGCTTGGCTCCATGTTCAGGTTGAGTGCTTGGGACCAGAATGTTGAGATCGGCGGAGGTCGTAACTCGAAGGATATGGGATGTTGATTGCGGTGGAATCGAGAGTTCTGTCATCATCATCTTTTTTTTTCTCTTCGGATTTTTTTTTTTTGGAAGGGAGGGGGATTTTCTTTTTTTGGGATTTTGTTTTCTTTTTTTTAACAAAGCAGAACTGAGTCGTGAAATTGATGGATGTTTGCCGCGACTGAGGGAAGAGGGTGGAGGCGCTTGAGAGTACCTCAGTGTGGCCCCATGCTGGAGGCACCACCATCGGGATCCTCCTCACGTCTTTGGCGCTCGAGCTCCTCCCACCTGTGCTTCCTTGCCGTGATCCTCTTTCCTCCACGGCGGAACTTCTTCTTCGCGGCTTCCTCAAGTTCGAGCCCCTCCTCCGCCATGGCCTCCTCCCTGAACCCTGTCGATCCGGTCGCCCATCCAGGACCCTGACGTTGGGAAGCACGCTCCGCCAGGAGCGGCAGAAGTGGACGCACCTCCTGGCGAACTGCCGCTACCTGTTGGACTGTCGGAGCCTGCGGCACCATTATGTGGTTGGGGTTTTGATGATAAGCCGTCGGGAGGTGTTGATAGGCGGTGGGGGTAGTATATGGGTGGTAGGGCGTTGGCGTATGCTGATATCCGGGCGAGGTGCCGTTCAGATGATACACATTCGGGCCGTGTTGGTATGCGAGGGAGCTGGTGTACGGGTGGCACACCTGTTGGCCGTGTTGATAGACGAAAGTGTTGTTGTTGAACGACGGGAGGACGCGGGGAGACTGGAAGGAAGATCCAACGGGAGGTCCGAACGGGGAGGGATGAACTTGGTATGTGGATGCCATAGGCGCTGGGAAAGCATACGCCGGGGGTTGAGCAGCGGCGTTGCTCCTATTCCAAACCCATGATGAGTTGAGAGCGGGAGGACGTGGGGCGAGAGGAGGAAGAGGTAGAGTCGAGGAGGCTTGGACCCTGCTGCTGTCGAAACCAGCCGCGTTGTTGGTGTCTTTGAGCGAGAGTGGCAGAGGAGCCTCCAGTCCAATGTCCGTACTGGACTCGGCGTCATCGACTGAGGTTGGCGTGGTATCAATCACAGAGGGGAAGTCCGGAGTGTTGGGTTTGGAGTCTGGACGAGGAGGAGTGTCCATCTCGACATCGACCTCCGAGTTGGTAGAGGCAATGACAGGGATTCCTTCAACGGTTTCTCCAGCCATGTCGATGAGAACTCCATCCAGCTCTGGTTCCCAAGGGTGATAAATCGGGATCGACCGCAGCAAGGTCCCGAGCAGAAGCGAGTCGAGGTTGGCTGGACGGTCGGAAAGGTAGTACGCGTGGGGGTGACGAGGGAAGTACTGAAATGTCCATTTCGTGAGGCTGCCAATCGAGGTAGTGGAGTAACCGTAAATGATGATGACACCTTCCTCCGAAGCGATCTTAATCCAGTCCACGAGAACATATTCCCGCTTTGGAGCGAAGAACTGGATGGCAACCTTGGCGGGAGGACCTCCAAATCGAGAGATTGCTGGGCGGAAGTGAGGCTTCCGACGCGAACAAAACTCGCCACCGACTGGAGAGTCCGGCTGGACGGTCTGGGTTGAAAGAAAGTCAGTGACGCTCGAGGTAAGGGTAACGACTGGGGTAGTACACACCGGCTCGGACGCGTGCAGAGGTGTCGGACCAACGACGAGACGGTTTCCGGCCAGTTGCGGTGCCCATGGGTGATAACTCGAAACCGATTGCAGGAGGATGTCGAGGAGACCGGAGACGGCGGTGTTCAAGTCCGCTTCGTGGTCGGCAGGGCCATTGGACAGGTAGTAGGCATAGCTTCGACGAGGGACCCAAAGACCCGTCCATTGGTGGGCGTTTTCCGGCGATTCGGTGGTGTACGAGAACTGAAGGAGAATGCCTTCGACTGATGAGACCGCAATCCAGGCCAGAGGAGCAGGTGTAGGCTCGAACTGAGCAACCTGGCGATAAAACAAATTTCAGTCACGCTCCAGGTAATCTGTCGAGTAGTACACACCAGCTCGTTTGTCACGTTAGGGCGGTCAAGGGCTTGCTTCCGAAGGAGAACCACGGCAGCGACGAGGAACGGCCACATATAGACGTAGAAGACGACAAGTTGTTCAATCAACCGACCTAAGTCATGTTGCCACCAATGAATAAAACCATTCCAGAACATCTGGACCTGGTGGGCGAGCTTGGGGGCAAAGGCGACATGACCGATACTGGCGAGGGTCGAGGGGACTGGGGATGCGGTCAAGATCGAAATGGACGAGGCAGCCGAGAAAATTTCGCCTGCAAACACGCAAATAAAGAGGGCAGTCAGCGGAAGTGGCCGAGGGAGGGCAAGAGGCGATCGAAGAAGCTGTACCATAAAAGGAAGTGATGGGAAGTGCACCGAACTCCCCCACATTGTTGTGGTCCAGGACCACAACCGACGTTGGGGGCACATGGATCGTTGCCTTGCGGATGGTGCAGGCATCGGTAAAGGTCTTGGTTGGGTACACAGGGGTGGGCGCAGGAACTACAGGAAGTACGGTTAGAGAGGGTGCAGGCGGCAGAGGGGAAGTGGCATCCTTACGGTGATGCCCGCTCAAGACGTTGGCGAGAAGACAGGGCCCGAAAGCCAAAACGAGAATGATAACAGCAAGAAGCTTCATAATAGCAGCAAGAAGACGTTCGCAACTCCAAGAGCAAGTGGTCAAGATGACTGGCAGCGAGAGGTGCGAGGTCGTTGG